>WBZZ01000355.1:0-7500 GCA_019918135.1 Paulinella micropora
TATCGTCAATTCTTCGTACTCCCCTCACGGGTGAGACGATGGAGGCGCATGTGCAGAAATGCATCAGCCATTGACAGAGAAGCACTATTATTATCATCATTACTATTATTATTATTATTATTATTATTATTATTATTATTATTATTATTATTATTATTATGGACACCGTGATAGCCCAGTGGTCAAGTTCTACCATCTGGGCCCTGTCGCCAGTTCGATTCCCGTCGGTGCCACCAGTGTTTTCATTGAACGTAACGATCCGTCTGGACCAGTATTTTCATTGAACATACCGGCCCGTCTGGAAGTGTTGGAACTGCCCTTGCGGGGGTGTCATTAGAGCTTATCGTCAATTCTTCGTACTCCCCTCACGGGTGAGACGATGGAGGCGCATGTGCAGAAATGCATCAGCCATTGACAGAGAAGCACTATTATTATTATTATTATTATTATTATTATTATTATTATGGAGGGGTGCACAGTATGGCACCCCACGGGAAGAGGTGGTTGGGCCTCTTCCCACTGGTTCCGAGGCTATGTTGTTGTGTTGTTCTAAAAAGACATACACCACGTGGGGTCAAAGGGGTATTTACATTCCGAGATCTAGGGGTGGTGACGGGTTTCGAGGCGTCCCAGACACTTACCGCCAAACGTCCTCATGCGCTGGCAGACCGCATGAAATATCTGCTACCCCTGTGAGTACCTCCATGCGGGACCTACCCAGTCTCGTGGAGCTCTCACGCGGGGAACATCAATCATTTGTAGTTGATTTCCTGCAAGGTGCCCGACACTGTGCGGGTAGTAGGGACTTCCTTTTGGGGCTTTCTATGCAGGATGGTTAGAGTCACTCTTCCCTCCCCAACATAATCACTGTAGTCCCTTTTGGGTCGAGGGATGGAGGCGCATGGCCCTCGGGCTCAGCCATGACAGATCAATATATTTATTATTATTATTATTATTATTATTATTATTATTATTATTATTATTATTATTATTATTGTCAATTCTTCGTACTCCCCTCACGGGTGAGACGATGGAGGCGCATGTGCAGATTTGCATCAGCCATTGACAGAGAAGCACTATTATTATTATTATTATTATTATTATTATTATTATTATTATTATTATTATTATTTAGGGAGTACATAGGCCATTGGTCCTTTTCAATGGGCTGATTGATGTAAAGCTCCTAGAGTAATGTTCTATGCCGTCACTTCCTTTATTCCACCGATTGGTGTGGAGACTTTCCTTATGGAATGGAGGACTGGATGCACATGGCCTTTTGGCTCAGCAATTGGCAGGAGATACATTATTATTATTATTATTATTATTATTATTATTTTGGACACCGTGATAGCCCAGTGGTCAAGTTCTACCATCTGGGCCCTGTCGCCAGTTCGATTCCCGTCGGTGCCACCAGTACTTTCATTGAACATACCGATCCGTCTGGACCAGTATTTTCATTGAACATACCGGCCCGTCTGGAAGTGTTGGAACTGCCCTTGCGGGGGTGTCATTAGAGCTTATCGTCAATTCTTCGTACTCCCCTCACGGGTGAGACGATGGAGGCGCATGTGCAGAAATGCATCAGCCATTGACAGAGAAGCACTATTATTATTATTATTATTATTATTATTATTATTATTATTGTTATTATTATGGCACCGCGATAGCCCAGTGGTCAAGGTCTACCATCTGGGACCTGTCGCCAGTTCGATTCCCGTCGGTGCCAGTATTTTCAAAGAATGTTTTCTTTGAAAGTATTGGTCTGTCTGGAACGCTTGGAGCTGCCCTGCGGGGGTGTCAGTAGAGCTATCGGTCAAATCTTTGTACTGCCCTCGCGGGTGAGACGATGGAGGCAAATGTGCAGATTTGCATCCGCCATTGACAGAGAAGCACTATTATTATTATTATTATTATTATTATTATTATTATTATTATTATTATTATTATTATTATTATTATGGAGGCACATGTCCAGGATCTGGATCTGATGCTATAGTCTGAGGAAGCCTATTATTATTATTATTATTATTATTATTATTATTATTATTATTATTATTATTATTGGACACCGTGATAGCCCAGTGGTTAAGTTCTACCATCTGGGCCCTGTCGCCAGTTCGATTCCCGTCGGTGCCACCAGTACTTTCATTGAACATACCGGTCCGTCTGGAAGTGTTGGAACTGCCCTTGCGGGGGTGTCATTAGAGCCTATCGTCAATTCTTCGTACTCCCCTCACGGGTGAGACGATGGAGGCGCATGTGCAGATTTGCATCAGCCATTGACAGAGAAACACTATTATTATTATTATATTATTATTATTATTATTATTATTATTATTATTATTATTTGGACACCGTGATAGCCCAGTGGTCAAGTTCTACCATCTGGGCCCTGTCGCCAGTTCGATTCCCGTCGGTGCCACCAGTATTTTCATTGAACATACCGGTCCGTCTGGAAGTGTTGGAACTGCCCTTGCGGGGGTGTCATTAGAGCCTATCGTCAATTCTTCGTACTCCCCTCACGGGTGAGACGATGGAGGCGCATGTGCAGATTTTGCATCAGCCATTGACAGAGAAGCACTATTATTATTATTATTATTATTATTATTATTATTATTATTATTATTATTATTATTATTATTAGGGAGTACATTGGCCATTGGTCCTTTTCAATGGGCTGATTGGTATAAAGCTCCTAGAGTAATGTTCTATGCCGTCACTTCCTTTATTCCACCGATTGGTGTGGAGACTTTCCTTATGGAATGGAGGACTGGATGCACATGGCCTTTTTGGCTCAGTAATCGGCAGGAGATACATTGTTATTATTACTATTATTATTATTATTATTATTATTATTATCATTATCATGTTTCCTTTTTTTCCTCCTCCTCCTCCTTGTTCTTCTTCTTCTTCTTTTCTTTTCCTCACCATCATGATCATCATCATCTTCTTCTTCTTCTTCTTCTTCTTCTTCTTCTTCTTCTTCTTCTTCCTCCTCTTCCTCCTCTCCTCCTCTCCTCCTCCTCCTCCTCCTCCTCCTTCTTCTTCTTCTTCTTCTTCTTCTTCTTCTTCTTCTTCTTCTTCCTGTTCCTCTTCCTCTTCCTCTTCTTCTTCTTCTTCTTCTTCTTCTTCTTCTTCTTCTTCTTCTTCTTCTTCTTCTTCTTCTTTGTGTCTCTGTCTATCTCCTCTTCTTCGTCTCTCTCTCTCTCTCTCTCTCTCTGTTAATTCTATCATAGCGGTAATTGTGTGCTGCTGAAGTCTGGAGCGTTATTTGTGCACATTATATGCTTGTGGGTGGTTTCGAAAGGCTTCTCATGTCGGAGTCTACAAAACTGGTGTACGCCAGTTCCTCATCTATCGAGGGTTTCGAGATCGAGGAGTTCTCCGCCCTTCCTAAGGTGTCGAAATCCTCCGTCTTTTTATCAATGGCCGACCTGCTGTTGCTTCTTACAGGAAGAGACAGATAAGTCGCAATCCTGGCGAAGTAAGTCCCGCGCAACAATGCAGTCCACGTCGCGTATGTCATGCGGCTGTAGGGACTGAGAAAGGAGCCAAGCGCTGGGTTCAGTGTGATAATTGCCAGGTTCCTTACACTGACTGCCACCCCGCTCAATTCTGCCCTAAATGCTTTGTGGTAGAAATGGAGACGAGTTCCCAACGACCTGCAAGATGAAAAGTGCGCTCGCATACTTGAGTCTGGTTTGATGTCATGTGTGTGCCCCGCACTAGATTGGCCGATGTCTGGGTGTGTGTCATGAATCACTGGGATACTGAGCATAACAAATGTGAGGTAGGGTTGTATGGTATTCGACTTACTATACTTGTTATGTTCTTTTGTTGGTTTGAAACTGCAGGCTGCCGAGGAGCTTCAAGAATTTGATGTGCTGTGGGATGGGTGGGCTTCGTGCGCACACGTTTTTGCAATGCCTTCGTTATTCCTTTCGAGGCCTCTTATTGCAATTGTGTGGGTAGGATGCCTGAGGAATTCATCGCCATCAAGGAGAAAGAAGATTTTTACATCGATCTGGTTCAGAGAGCACAGTTGGAACCAACCACTCTGCATGCTCCTGATCTCAGGTCAAGTTTCTCTTCAGCCCGGGGACAGAACCAGATGAATACCCTTGCGTGGAGGTTGAACAAACCAAATACCCAGGTCTTCCAGAGCTTCCAGAGCACGCGCAGTAGCAGCTTGGTTGCGAATAATTTCCTTGTGTTTCCCTTGAGTCTCCCTATTCTTAAAACAACACTTCGTGTGTTTTGGAGCCTTTTGTTGCTGGAATCTCAATTTATGAAAAACAGCACTTTTTGTGTTTACGACCTTTTTGTTAGTGGACATGTATGTGCTCTATAATCAAGTGATGGTCCTTGGGGGCGTATCAGAGGTCAAAAGACTTTGCCATATCACTCGAGCTGACGTACTCGATTTGTCAAGGTCTCCAAAAATCCTGAGGGATGGTCTAACATCGCCAAAGTGTTGGTAAACAAACTTGTCCCCTGTTTACCACTGTATGCCACTCACTTTTTGTAGGGTCTACCTCCTGTAGCAGCGATCTCAGCTTTTCTGGAAAAGACATACTGGAAGTAAGAAAAGTCCCCAAAAGAGTTGATGCAATCAAATGTGCACAGGTACCTGTACGCGTTCAAGCAGAAGAATAATTCCTCGGAGCAAAATATGCTCAAAGATTTTGTTTCCTCCTACGGCTCTCGGCAGCACCCAAGGTTTTACTTAATATTGTCGTTGCTGTTACTAGAAGAAGAAGATAATGATGTTGATGCTGATAATACTAATAATAATAATAATAATAATAATAATAATAGTGCTTCTCTGTCAATGGCTGATGCATTTCTGCACATGCGCCTCCATCGTCTCACCCGTGAGGGGAGTACGAAGAATTGACGATAAGCTCTAATGACACCCCCGCAGGGGCAGTTCCAACACTTCCAGACGGGCCGGTATGTTCAATGAAAATACTGGTCCAGAAATAGACCGGTATGTTCAATGAAAATACTGGTGGCACCGACGGGAATCGAACTGGCGACAGGGCCCAGATGGTAGAACTTGACCACTGGGCTATCACGGTGTCCACTAATAATAATAATAATAGTAATAATAATAATAATAATAATAATAATAATAATAGTGCTTCTCTGTCAATGGCTGATGCATTTCTGCACATGCGCCTCCATCGTCTCACCCGTGAGGGGAGTACGAAGAATTGACGATAGGCTCTAATGACACCCCCGCAAGGGCAGTTCCAACACTTCCAGACGGACCGGTATGTTCAATGAAAATACTGGTCCAGACGGACCGGTATGTTCAATGAAAATACTGGTGGCACCGACGGGAATCGTACTGGCGACAGGGCCCAGATGGTAGAACTTGACCACTGAGCTATCACGGTGTCCATAATAATAATAATAATAATGATAGTAATAATAATAATATATATATATATTAATCTGTCATGGCTGAGCCCGAGGGCCATGCGCCTCCATCCCTCGACCCAAAAGGGACTACAGTGATTATGTTGGGGAGGGAAGAGTGACTCTTAACCATCCTGCATAGAAAGCCCCAAAAGGAAGTCCCTACTACCCGCACAGTGTCGGGTACCTTGCAGGAAATCAACTACAAATGATTGATGTTCCCCGCGTGAGAGCTCCACGAGACTGGGTAGGTCCCGCATGGAGGTACTCACAGGGGTAGCAGACATTTCATGCGGTCTGCCAGCGCATGAGGACGTTTGGCGGTAAGTGTCTGGGACGCCTCGAAACCCGGCACCACCCCTAGATCTCGGAATGTGTATACCCCTTTGACCCCACGTGGTGTATGTCGTATAAAAACAACACAACAACATAGCCTCGGAACCAGTGGGAAGAGGCCCAACCACCTCCTCTTCCCGTGGGGTGCCACACTGTGCACCCCTCCATCACAATAATAATAATAATAATAATAATAATAATAATAATAATAGTGCTTCTCTGTCAATGGCTGATGCAAATCTGCACATGCGCCTCCATCGTCTCACCCGTGAGGGGAGTACGAAGAATTGACGATAGGCTCTAATGACACCCCCGCAAGGGCAGTTCCAACACTTCCAGACGGACCGGTATGTTCAATGAAAATACTGGTGGCACCGACGGGAATCGAACTGGCGACAGGGCCCAGATGGTAGAACTTGACCACTGGGCTATCACGGTGTCCATAATAATAATAATAATAATAATAATAATAATAATGTATCTCCTGCCAATTGCTGAGCCAAATGGCCATGTGCATCCAGTCCTCCATTCCATAAGGAAAGTCTCCACACCAATCGGTGGAATAAAGGAAGTGACGGCATAGAACAATACTCTAGGAGCTTTATACCAATCAGCCAATTTAAATGGACCAATGGCCTATGTACTCCCTAATAATAATAATAATAATAATAATAGTGCTTCTCTGTCAATGGCTGATGCATTTCTGCACATGCGCCTCCATCGTCTCACCCGTGAGGGGAGTACGAAGAATTGACGATAGGCTCTAATGACACCCCCGCACGGGCAGTTCCAACACTTCCAGACGGACCGGTATGTTCAATGAAAATACTGGTCCAGAAATAGACTGGTATGTTCAATGAAAATACTGGTGGCACCGACGGGAATCGTACTGGCGACAGGGCCCAGATGGTAGAACTTGACCACTGGGCTATCACGGTGTCCAAAATAATAATAATAATAATAATAATAATAATACTATATCTGAGGCGTACTGATGCAGCTAATGGCATATCCTCAACGGACATAAGCCTCCAATACCCTTGTTCGAGGTCCTCCACCCCCCCGTGTCAGTCTCTCGCCTGATGATCGGGGCCACCGATGGAGCTCCTGAGGGCAAGACTGCACTATGCCGAGGTTATTCCGCAGTCCCAGCAACCTCTTGCAAGACGTCACCGAATGTGCAAGTGCATACACCAAGCGCGGTTGCTAGAGCTGCCTCGAAACCCCACCCATAACAATCTGGTGTCTGCTGGGTCCTGGGCTATCAACCAGCATATGCGGAGTTTAAGATCTTTTACGCGCGCAACGACCCTCCTCCCCAGCATCTACCACCAAAGGGTTATGAGTTGGCGTCACAGTTTAACGCCTTGAGGCCATTGGGCTGGAACTCTGTTTAGCAAGTGTGACTAGGTTTTTTCATCGGGATTTCCCTCAAATATGTCACAGTCAACACTCCAAGGCAGATTTACTATATCTGAGGCGTACTGATGCAGCTAATGGCATATCCTCAACGGACATAAGCCTCCAATACCCTTGTTCGAGGTCCTCCACCCCCCCGTGTCAGTCTCTCGCCTGATGATCGGGGCCACCGATGGAGCTCCTGAGGGCAAGACTGCACTAAGCCGAGGTTATTCCGCAGTCCCAGCAACCTCTTGCAAGACGTCACCGAATGTGCAAGTGCATACACCAAGCGCGGTTGCTAGAGCTGCCTCGAAACCCCACCCATAACAATCTGGT
>WBZZ01000355.1:12500-27500 GCA_019918135.1 Paulinella micropora
TAGACGAAGTCACGGAAGTACGCGTCATTCGTAGATCTTTTCCACCGTGACATGTTGTAGTGCACCCGATAGTATGCCGACCCGCCCGGTATATAATGGCTTGAATACAATATATTGCTGTTGACATTCAAGACAACAAAAAAAATTGATTTTTCTGTTTTGGTTGGAATTTCAGTTTTGGTTGGAATTTTGATTTTGGGTGAAAATTTGAATTTTTCACATTAACGGCTATATTCGTCCGCAAAATATCGTAAATTTTCGCGAAATGTTACCGTTAAATTTGAAAATTTGAATTTTTGTAACAAAAATGAAAAACTGTCACAAAAATGAAAATCTGACACAAAAACTCAAAACTAATTTTTTTTGTTGTCTTGAATGTCAACAGCAATATAGAGTAGCTAGTAAGTCAGAGTGTCGGCATTACTCTATGTTCCGGTCTGTCTGTTAAGCTTGGCTTTGAGAGTACGGAGTCCCTCTACGTTAGGTACAGATATTCCACACTCTTCGTCGTTAGATAGTTGTTATATTAATATTATTAAATATTGAGTCACTGTAACAATGGTCGGTAATGAAAACATAGTTCCGTTAGTCATAGCTATTTTAATTTAATTCACGGTTACTTGGATAGTTGATTTGTCAATAGGCCGGACAGTCAATAATACTAATTTTAACTGGAAATGCGACAGACCAGCACCTAAGCTAGTCAGTTTGTGAAGTGGAAGTCAAAGAGCCAGTTCTTTATTTATATTAGTTATTAAAGTGCGTTTCTGCAATATTACTGCGTGATAGTCTTGCTAGGTAGCCCGGAACGATAGATCCTGAAAGGGATCGGTATTAATAAAGTTTCCACGATGTGTAGCTTCCCAAAGGTTATGAGCCTTGGAACTGAGAAAAGAATATGTTTAAAGCAAGAGTACATCCCGCAGTTGGATAGTACCACTCAGAATTACTATGATTCCGACTTCCGTTACAGCTAATAAGCTATGTCAAAGGCATTAGTGCCTGGCATGGTGAGTCTGTTACGCTAGCATTCGATGTCACAGCAAAAGCAAAGGCAAAAATCCTTACGACACAGCGAAAGCGATGGATATTGAGGAAAGGAAGTTGCCCGATGAACCAGACTCAGAGTATACTCCTCAGTGACACCGTGACTCAGACAATAATGGCAGTGTCTCAGACGGGGGTAGAAAGAGACTCAAAACGAAGAAAGAAGAAGGCAAAACAACTCCTGAAGAAAAACCGAAGGATTGGGCAAAGCTGACGAATGAACAGAAGAAGCAGTGGAGAGAGGAAAGAGCAGAGAAACTGAAACGTGAGAAAAGAAAACAGTCGAAACGAGCACACACACTAAGAGTAAAAGTGATACAGAAAGAGAAGATTATGAACGCATGCGAACACTACAACTCATTCTGTCTCAGGGTTGCTTTTTCTCACCCTGTTGTTGTTCGATATTTGCGCATTAAGACAGTGAGTCAGACTGGGCCGATAGAGCTGATAGAGGCAGTCAGGGCCAAGTTCGGTTCAATCTCCGGGGTTAGCAAAAATATTAAAGCACAAATTTTCGAAAACATGTATCCAAAACCCGGACAAAATGTTGATGCATGGTTGAACGACTATGTTGAGGTAGAGAGTCATAGAACTCATCCCTTTGACGAAGATGACCTAGTGAGAGGCATGCTTGCTAAGCTTGCGAGACACTCTGCATATGGAGAGAGTTTCAAAGCATTCACTTCAACCTACCACCCAACCTAAGCCTGGATCGTTGGTCATTACTATTTCAATTTAATTCACCGTTACTTAGGTAGTTGATTTGTCAATAGGCAGGACAGTCAATAATGCCCATGTTAACTGAATATACGTAAGACCTGTACCTAAGTTAGTCAGTTTGTGACGTGGAAGTCAAAGAGTCAGTTTTTTTATTATACGAGTTATTAAAGTGCGTTTCCATACTGCGTGATAGTCTTGCTAGGTAGCCCGGATAGATCCTGAAAGGGGTCGGTAAAGGTTCCACGATGGGTAGCTTCCCAAAGGTTGTGAGCCTTGGAACTGAGAAAACAGTGGGTTTAAAACAAGAGTACATCCCGCAGTTGGATGGTACCACTACGAATTATTCCGACTTCCGTTACAAGCTAGTGACCTATGCAAAGGGCATCAGTGCCTGGCATGGTGAGTGTATCACGCTGGCATTTGATGAATATCCTTATGACCCAGCCAAAGCACTGGAGATTGAGGAGAGGGAGTTGCCTGATGAATCAGACTCAGAAGATACCCCTGATAACGATTCTCACGATGAAGGCAGTGCGTCAGACGCGGGTAGACAGAGACCCAAAACGCTGAAGAAAGATGAAAGCAAGACATCCACCGAAGACAAACCGAAGGATTGGGCGAAGCTAACTGACGAACAAAAGAAACAATGGAGAGAGAAAAGAGCAAAGAAACTGAAGCGTGAGAAACGAAGACAGTCGAAACGAGCACACACACTAAGAGTGAAAGTAGTACAGAAAGAGAAGAAGCATTATGAACGCATGCGAACACTACAGCTCATTCTGTCTGTTGCTTTTTCTCATCCTGTTGTCGTTCGATATTTACGTACTAAGACAGTCACAGGACCGATAGAGCTGATAGAGGCAGTAAGGGCCAAGTTCGGTTCTCCGGGGTCAACAAGAACATAAAGGCGCAAATGTTCGAGAACATGTATCCAAAACCCGGACAAAATGTTGATGCATGGTTGAATGATTATGTTGCGATGAAGGGAGAGGTAGAGAGTCACCGAACTCACCCATTCGACGAAGATGACCTCATAAGAGCCCTGCTTGCTAAGCTTGCAAAACACCCCGCATACGGAGAGAATTTCAAAGCACTCTACTTCAACCTACCCACCAGCTTTGACGACTTAGTTGACAGTGCAAGAGACACATGGGCGTTGTGGAGAAAGGATAAATGGAGGGAAGAAGAGAGGAACGAGAGGCCTGAAAAGCCCACGAGGCAGAAGAGGGAGACAAACCTCTTGGCAGGTGATAAGGGAGATGAGGACGAAGGGGGTAAGGGCAAGTACAGAAAGTTCAAGAAGAAGGAGGAGTGGTGGCTCAAAGTCACTTGTTATGAGTGTAATGAGAAAGGTCATACCAAGAAATATTGCCCAGCAAAGAAACCCCGAAAGAAAAGTTAAGCGAGTGAAGACAAGAACGACAATAAAAAGAAAAAGGGAAAACCTCACAGCAACAAGCACAAAAAGTCTCTCAAAGACAAAGACATGAACCTCATTAGAGAGGAGGAACAAGAGGGGGACACAGAGACAGATAGTGACGCTTTACTCGTCTTCATGGGGGGAGATGTCCTAGACGACTCTGGGGAAACCCCTGACGAAGAGAGAGGCATGGAGAGAGCGAATGTCGAGACTGGGAAACCTCAGATTGAGCCAGGTGTTCGTCCCCTGCCGATAAATAGAAGTGACGGAGGGAGTGTCTCCGCCACACCAATCTCACGCTCTCAGAGTCAGTTAACAAGGGACACCTCCACAAACACCCCACAGCGTCAAAACCCCGTCCCCAAAACATCTCTGACAACCATTGAGAGGTATAGCAAAGAGAGACCGAGGTCCCTTAAGTGTCACGGCAAAGAACAAAAAGAACAGTCCTTGTCAGATCTCACTTGAAAAAGACAAGAGGGGTCCAAATGGTATGCAAGCTTCTAGGTTGACATATGGGTTATTTTGCGGTTATCATGCGAAAAAGCAGGACAAAGGGTATCCTTTACTTGACTTAGCTGTCAGCCCAGACCTCCGTCCTCCTAAATCCCCTTACTACCCAGACGAGCGTGGTTTGCGTGAAGATGCAAAAGCAAGAGGCATAGTCATACCACACAACCTCACTACCACATTCACCAACCAATCTCCACAGAGGGAGGGAGTGAGTGAACAGAAAGGAGTGAAAAGGGAAGTGAGGGGGAGTAAGCGTCTAGAGACATCACCGCAAAAACACATCTCCACCACACAAACACCTCACACCACATCATCCGCACATGTCACGCAAACAGCTGACACACCAATGTAAAGAGAGAGCAGTGAGGAAGAAGAAGATGAAGAAGAAATGGAGGAATCATAATATGATGAAGAGAATGACTCTAGATGTTCTGATGAGATCAGACATGATATGGCAATGGCATCATGCTTGGATGATGTTGACCCGGAATTTCTGACATTTACGCGAAAAGGTAATGTTAGGAAATATTTTGAGAAGCATGGCATCATCACGAAGACTCACGCTAAAAATGGGAGTCCGGCAGATGAGTCCGGCATCTGCCGGACTGCCCAGTGTTGCCGTAGGGACCGGGAGGCCAAGGGGGGCAGACAGAAGGCAAAACAGGGAAGATAACGCTGTATGCGTCTTATCCCTGCAAGCCTGGTGCGATTAGAAAGGTATATAGAATTGTTCCATTATGCATGTGGACACTATAGCATTAAGAAGACGAGAGCTTTGGCAAATGAATTAGGCATAAAGCTAGTAGGAGATGAGAAGAAAGTAGAATTTTGTGAATCATGCATGACAGGTAAGGCAAAGCAGTTGCCTAGGTTAAAGTTAATAAGATAGAAAGAGCTAGTAAGCCAGGAGTAGTATTACACATAGACACCGGAACGTGGTCAGCATGGTCAATACACGGTAAGAGACACAAATTTTCGGTCACGGACGATTACTCGTTGTTTATCAAGCATTATTATCTTGCGCATAAGAACGAATTTATTGACTGCATCAAGCAGAGGTAGCATTTTACGAGAGACAGACAGGAAACAAAGTACAAGAAATCAGATGTGATCAAGAGTTTGACGTCCCGAAAGAGGTGATAGAGCGGTGGAAGCCTAGTCAGTTTATTTGGAAAACTTCAGCAACGGGGGACAAAGTTGGTAACCCTATCGCTGAAAAAGCCAATGATATTACGGCTGGGGCCGCAAGAGCCATGCATTACCATGCCCACCTGCCCATATCTTTCTGGGCAGAGATGGAGCACTCGGCAACCACTCTACATAACATTTTGCCTGCCACCCAAGGACCTAGGAAGGGGATGTCCCCATTTGATCGGTTATTGGGAAGGAAACCGTTTTTAAAACATCTTAGACCGATAGGCTGCATGGGAGTAATGTATACAGGCAAAGGTAGAAAGGGACAGTTTAGAGGAAAGAAAGTTATGTTAGTAGGGTATGACTTATTTAGAGAGTTGTATAGGGTGTGGGACGGTAGAAAAGTAGTAACAGGAGTTAGAAACGTGCGGTTTAACCCGTACGTAATAGGGAAGGAAGCAGATCCAGAAAGAATAGTCAAGTGGGATGAGGATGTAGCTGAGGGGGAGAGTGAGAGTAAGGATGTCGATGTTGAACAAACACACTCCACACCCAGTGAGAGTAAGGATGTCGATGTTGAACAAACACATTCCACACCCACCACCACCACAGTCACCACCACCCACACACAAGAGGACACGACACAGACTCATGACGATGACGACACATACGACAATGTCGATGATGTTAGTCAGTCAGAAAGTCGACAAGGACAGGGGGAGTATGAAGGACACAGGGGGAGTCAGCATAGATCACAAACACACACAAACACAAGAAAGCTTTGCAACACAGGACATCGACACCACACCGACAGCTGCACCCCATCCCACCGACACAACCCCACAGACAACCAACACAGGACTGGGACATGCACACGCACTCACAGATGCACCTGACCCTCAAGCACAACATGAGAGAAGAGCATATGAAGAGAGTGAGCAACCTAGTAAAGGAAGAACATGGGAGCAGAGTGACAAGATCACAGAAGCAAACATAGTTCAAGAAGGAAAACGAATAAGACGACAGGCACAACAACAACCACCACAAGCACAACAACCACAATCACGACCGCATAGTGAACTAAAACGAAAAGAAAAAGTAGTTGAGGTTTAGGAACTAGAGGGAGTGAGAGTGAGAGTTCTTGCAAGAGAGTGCGGAGACGAGTGGGCAGAGAAGACATACTGAGAGGGCTGGGAGAGTAAAGTGCGCACAGGCATAGTGAAGCAGAAGTGTGCCCCCAAAGAGAGGTTAAAAGTTAGAAAACAACCTAAGCCATCTCACTTTGTTCAATTTGAGGACAGACTAGAGAAGATGCTAGATTCTGAGATCAATAAGTACAAGGTAAGTGAGGGAGAGTCCGTATTGCCTGCTGGAGAGTTGGAGAGTGCCATGTTATGTTATGACAGATGCATGAATGAACCAAATGATCTTTTGCTTTATTTTAACATTCGTGTACCTAAAGAGATAGCAGAGCAGGGATTGACAGCGAAAGAGCTGTTAGAGGGCATGAAGAAAGAGATTCAATCTCTTAAGGACTTTAAGACATACACTTGGGTTAACTATAGCGAAGCCAAAAAGGCTGGTGTTAACAAGATAGTTAGGCTCACATGGGTTCACAAAGTAAAGACGAGAACGGAAGGAAGTTTGTTAAGTCTAGATTAGCTTTAAGAGGAGACATGTTAGAGCCAGGAGTTAGTTTCAACCCTGACCAATTTTTTGTCCCTTGTGCCTCACATCGCTCACTGCTCATGCTTGCCAAACTAACTGCCTGGCATGGTAATAAGCTTTACGGAATCGATTTCAAAAATGCTTATTTAAATGCCCGCATGCAAGATCCGGTATTTGCCTACCCACCTGATGCAATGGATAGAAAGAGCAAAGAGGGGATGATATTGTGTGTTGATGGAGCGTTATATGGTGCGCCTCAGGCAGGTAGAAGGTGGTATGACATACTAGCCCTTAAGTTAGTAAAGCTAGCATTTAGGTTGTTAGACTCCGACTTATGCAGGTTCGTAGAGAAAGACAAACCTATGAGAGAAGCGATAATGGGAGTATTTCACGTGGATGATTTGATATTTTCGGCACCTAACAAAGAAGCTTATGATAAATTTGCGTCTGCGTTAGAACGGTACTACCCACTCAAAAGGCTAGGAGTTGCGAGAGAATTCAAAGGTATAGAGATAGTGCATGAGAAAGGCAGAATCGTTTTGCACCAGAGAAAGTACCAATTGGAAATTTTACGTGAGACAGGATATGCAAATTCTCGCCCGGTCAGTACCCCAGCGGTAGACCAAACACCGGAAGCAATGTCGGAAGATGCTGCTTTGCGCAAAATGTCCATTCCGAGTATAGTAGGCAGTTTGCTTTACTTAGCCAAAATGGCAAGATCAGATATCGAACAAGCTCTTAATGCTGCAAGCGTCATGCAAACCATAGATAAGCCTTAGGGAGTAACTTACGCTATGTTAGGCAGAATCATACTCTATTTAATCATTTCGCGGTATAGCATTTAACGGTCCAAAATCCGTTCAAGAGGGTATATCCTACTTTATGGCCCGATGCCGCTCACAAAGTCTGTTTGAAAACGGGTAAGTTATAATCTTGTGGGGAGGAGACCCGATAGGTTGGCTTTCAAAAGACAGAGTAGGATAGCACTTAGTTCAAATGACGCGGAAATTTACACGGCTGCTGAATGCATAAGAGAAGGACTAGCAATAGGCCATGCCAGACAGGAACTCGGAATTCCGCAAAAAGGTGCAGTAGAAATCTTTGAAGATAATTCGCAAACAATTCTCGCGGGTGAAAGAGGTTTATCCGGACCCCGCACCAAACAGTTGCCTCTCGAATTACACTTCATTTATCACCTTCAGAGAGATGGAGAGATAAAGTTCATAAAGGTAGGAACTAGTAGGCAAATAGTAGATTTACTCACTAAACCGTTACCGCGCGAGCAGTTTAATTATTTGCTCAACAAATTTACGGTTATCATTCCGGGTGAACCGGAATGACTACGGGTGTTTCACCTATGTTTTGTGTTTTGTTTTCGGTTTGTGTGAGTTGTTTAGTATTATCGATGTCGGACTGGAGGCCATGGAATCTGCGACCAATGTCTTGGATAGACTAGGTACCCTTTGATCGAATCATCGATCAATATGCAGAATGGGGAATGAATCGAGCGGAGCTCATGAGACTGAAGCATGGAAGGTATCCGCGGCAGGATATCGAACAGCTCCGGGAGGACGATGTAGAACAGGACGACGATACTGACCAAGAACAGTGGGAATACGAAGAAGGCAGAGTGGAGGACGGCGATGAACATGACAGCGATGAGCTACGCAAGGAGGTGGATTAGCCCTCTG
Source organism: Paulinella micropora (assembly GCA_019918135.1). Classification (NCBI taxonomy): domain Eukaryota; phylum Cercozoa; class Imbricatea; order Euglyphida; family Paulinellidae; genus Paulinella; species Paulinella micropora. The sequence continues at coordinate 20,694 of WBZZ01000355.1, forward strand.
AGGCCACGCGGTGGCCGGTGGCAAGGATTCCTGATATTTCTAGTGACTAGTGGCGGAATCGTAAGACAACCTTATTTTCCAGCATACAGCTCGCTTTTCTTTCTTTTCACTTGTTTCCTCACACCCCTAACGTTTTTATATATATAGCTTTTAGTGATCTTTTATATCACTTACGGGAAGCGCTTGCAAATTTTTCATTTGCTTAAGAACTATAAGACACTTAAGACTGTCACTGAGTTATAATATTGACAACTTGAATAAGTAAGGGGGACTCCCGGAGAGTTGGTAACTACTATTTCAATTTAATTCACCGTTACTTAGGTAGTTGATTTGTCAATAGGCAGGACAGTCAATAATGCGAATGTTAATTGAATATACGTAAGACCTGTACCTAAGTTAGTCAGTTTGTGACGTGGACTCGGAAGTAAAAGAGTCAGTTCTTTTCTTATACGAGTTATTAAAGTGAGCTTCCATACTGCGTGATAGTCTTGCTAGGTAGCCCGGATAGATCCTGAAAGGGGTCGGTAAAGGTTCCACTACAAAGAACAAAAAGTCTCTCAGTTACCACTCATTACATATGCCGGGCCGTACTGTCTAACCTAGCTAATATATTAATAGGTCTAACAGTATATAATAACTTATGACCCCGCATCTCACCTTCGATCGTGCCCTAGTGAGGGAGCGCGAGAAGTCGAGTTTCAGACCAGCCGAATCAGTCCGGAATAGAATGCCAAAATTAATTCGAGTGAAGGTCTGTGACCTGACTCCACCCCCCCCGGTAAAGTTGCATACCCCATGTTGCAAGTGCTCTAACTCACTACAATGTAGGATTTATTAATAGACAGGATATTGATATCCAGACAGATTGGTGCAAAAATGGTGGAGTTATCGACAGAGTGGGGAGCGGCAGTAAACGAACTTCAACTTGGATATCAGAGAATAAGTCGGCTGCCGCGGCTGTTGTGAGCTGGAAGATCACTAACAGGTCACTAAGGAACCACTGAGAGAAATAACCAACGGGAAGGAAGAAAATAATGGAAAAGTCAAACAAATAGTCGCGGAGAGCCGCACTACGGCTGATAACGTTTCGAATCGGAACACTTCGCCACTCAGAACCAAGGAGTCTCAGACTGATCGTACATAGCGTGCATCTCAACGCAGCGACAAAAAAAGGAAGGAGCGTCACGAGTCACCAGTTTAGTGAACTCAAGTGCTGGACTCAGGGGGAGTCTAAGGGACCAGGCCAGCGCAAGAAAAGACAAAGAAAAGAGCTGCACAACTCTCGCCATGTTATGCTAACTCGGCCGGCCCTAACAGAACCTTTATCTATTTATTATATTGTATGCCTAGCTGGCCCGCGTTTACCAGTACCGTGAGTACTGGTAATCATGTTAACAAGTTCACTATATATACCCGGTATATATATATATACCGGGTATATATAGTGAACTTGTTAACATGATTACCAGTACCATATATATATATATAATATATATATATATATATATATATATATGTAAGATTCCGTAGCAAGACCAACGTCCCTCCAGTCTGGTCTCAGGCTTGCAAAAGGATTTTCCTCCCGTCTCTGCCAATCATGATGACTTTTCTCGACCTGTCTTTCTCACTCAAGTCCCTCATAATCTGTTTCGCGTGCCGGTTTTGATGGTTTCTCTGACACAATCCATCCACTGCAAAATCAAGAGGGACATTTGAGGAAAATGGGGAAGCATGGGTTGTGGGATGGAAGGATGAGTTGTGGAATAGGACAGACGGTAAATGAAATTCCAAAAAGTCAATGGGAAATCATGTCTACGATTTTGTATATGCTTAGTATCATTCATCTCAAACCTCGGTTACTTTGGGACGGAGTTGTGTCGGATAGGTCTCCTACAGCATGCAAGTGAAACGTGCATGTTGTCATACACGTGCAATAGGTTACCATCCCGAGCGACTTCTGACAACGAAGAAAGCAGCCGCTAGAGCGTTGAGGCTGGTGGTGGTGAGAAGAGCGGAACTGGTGGAGGTCAGGGAAGCCATGATGCCTAGCCCGACAGGCCCGACCAAGAAGGCCAGGTCACCTGCAGTGCGATTGATGGACATCGCGCGGCCTCGCAAGCTAGGAGGAGCGATATCAGCCACGAACCCATTTAAGCTGGGCATGATCAATGCATTCCCAAAACCCCAAATAAGGGCAGCTACTAAAGAAGTCTCGTAGCTAGTAGCCTGTGTCAAGCCGGCCATACCGCACCCCGCAATCAGCAGAGCAGGCACCATGACCTTCCCTCTCCCAAACTTGTCACTTAACCAACCACCCAAAGGAGAGCCAACAAAGCCGAGCGCACTCATTACCGCATACAAGAAGCCCAGATTTCCCTAAAATGAAAGGGGATTAGAAAGACCTGGCTGTCATGATTTTCAAAAAGCCTCCCTCGCACCAAAAAGGCACAACACGCACATACACATTCACACACACTCGCACGCACCCACGCACCCACACACCCGCACACACACTACTTATGCCGTGAGTGACGAACCGCTGTGGCGCCCCACACTTCGGCAGCCTGGAGTGGGACTACAGCCAACAGCCCAGCGATACCCGTAGAGAAGGCCAGTTGGACTGCGGTCACAGCCTGCATGTCTGGATTTTGCAACAATATCATCCACGATGACGATGACGATGGTGGTGACGATGATGCAGGTAACGACGACACGGGTGATTTGGGACTGTCTGCGGAGGCTTGGGCGATGGAGGAGGAACAGGGAAACTGAAGGAGCTCGGGCAGGCGAGAGTATCCGAATGAGCACAACAAGGCGGAGAGCCCAACCGCGTAGAAAGCAGGTTGGTAGCCGTAAGTGTCCGCGACCCACCCACCCACTGACACAAGACATCGAATCGAAGGACAATCAGCAGAAGTCTGGCTCGAATATTAGAAAAGTGCCTGAATTTCAAGCTGTCTGTCTTTTCTGTGTGTGTTTCTCTCTACCTCCCTCTCTGCTCTCCCCCCCCCCCTCAAACACACACACACAACACTCATCACACATCCCCTCTTTTCCGCTTCCTTTACCTCTATTACTGGGCAAGACCAAAGAGGCAGAAGAGAGGTAGACACAGAAAAGAAAGGAAAGAAGAACCAAACAAACAAACAAACAAACAAAAGGAAAAGACAAGAAAAGGAAAGAAAGAAAAGAAAAAAAAAGAAAGGAAAAGAAATTTAAAGAAAGAAAGAAAGAAAGAAGCGAGTGTGTATGTGTGGAGAGAGAAAGAGAGAGAGAGAGAGGAAAAAAAGAAAGATTGACGTCTAGGGATATATACGTAGTTATAGAAATAGAGAGGGGCTGTCTCTCTCTCTCTCTCTCTCTGTCTCTCTCAAACGCACACACACACACACACACTGTTTGTATTTATCGCGATCGATCAATCAATCAATCGATCAATCAATCAATCAATCAACCAACCAATCAACCAATCAACCAATCAACCAATCAACCAATCAATCAATCAATCAATCAATCAATCAATCAATCAATCAATCTCTCTCTCTCTCTCTCTCTCTCTCTCTCTCTCTACCTGCAGGACCCATCGTGAAGGCCGCACTGACGCCTGTCTGTTGCAGTCCCAAAAGCATGCCCCGAAACTGAGGCTGCCTGGCCTGGCATGTTCATAGCAAGACACTGTGCTTGCAGATGGATCAAACAAATATGCAATATGTACGTTGCAGTTACGGTCAGGTCAGCCATGTAGGCCTGTGCCCCGCTCATGGAGGCGCCGGAGCCCACGCCCACCAAGAACCGCGCCGCAAGCAGCAACGGCAGGGAGGGCGCGGCGGCCGTTCCGATGGTCCCCAGCGCGGTTCCCACCTATGCCACGCAGACCACGAGCGCAGAGAGTCTCGAAAATGCAGCACAGAGCGAGAACAAGGAATAATGTTTTAGAAAGATAGCGAAGGGATTATGCGAATGTAAACGAAAACCGGGCCCCAGATCATGAGTGGTCTGCGCCCATATTGATCCGCTACTTTGCCGAACGGCATGTTCGTAATCAACCTGGAAACAAAGGTACAAAAAAATTACGTACAAGTCGCCAAGCAGTAGGAGGACCGTGAGAAAGCAGGTGCGGATAGGACCACTCCCACACCGAAAGCGCCCATGCCATGCGATTGAGCAAAGAGGGGCAGCACGGGTATGATCACTCCAAAACCTAAATCTGAAAACACAGGGTGCCCTTTGATTGCTCGCATTATACCGTCGTAAAATTTTTTAAAAACAACTTTTAAAAGCAACAGTTGTAAGAGTAAATCTATTATGTTAATCTATTAACATATTGTTATCGTGATCAAGTCTCAAACTGCCTGCCACACCAAGCATCATTATAATTATTATTGTTATGATTTTTCTTATTATTCACTGGTGTTTCTTTTGTTGTTGTTGTTGTTGTTGTTATTCTTATTCTCATTGTTATTATTATCGTTGTTCTTGTTGTTCTTGTTGTTGTTGTTGTTGCTGTTGTTGTTCTTATTATTATCATCATTATTATCCCTGACAGTTGTTGGGAGTAGTGGGTGGGGGTTTTGGAGGAGGAAATTGGAAATTGAGTACTCCCCCCCCCCCCCCCACCCACCCCCGCGTTTCCGCACCCCTGTCGGAATAAATCACGGTCTGTGGAAACCACACCAGGAGTTGGAAGCTCATGCTGTGGCTAGCCCCAGACTGGATCTTGATGCTTGTAGCAGGGTGGGAAGCCCCGGGCTCGATCTTGATGTTGGTATAATTTTTTGGAATTCTCGCAAATATTGGCGTTAGGGGAGTGTCCTCAATGTGGGAATTCCTTGTTTTTTTCACCCCATTTCTGCACCCTTGTCAGAATAAATCATGGTTTGTGGGAACCAAGAGGAGTTGGGAACTCATATTGATAGGGTGATGCTGGTATAGCTTTTTGGAATTCACGCAAATATTTGCGTTAGGGAGTCTCCTGACTGCCGAAATTCCTTGTTCTTTTCACCCAATTCTGCACCCATTTCGGAATAAATCACGGTTTGTGCAAACCGGAGGAGTTGGGAGCTCATATTGACAGGGTGGATAGCCCTAGACTCGATATTGATGCTGATATGTTTTTGGAATTCATGCAAATATTTCCGTTAGGGTATTGTCCTGAATGCCAAAGCTTCTTCCTTTTTGGGAGTACTGCCGCTGCCTCAGGCAATGGAGCGTACCCTGTCGAGGGGGGAACCGGGGGGCCCTGGCCCCGGGAAAAGGGCCCCCCGTGAACCCCAGCCCTGCGATTGTACGTACTACACGCGAATGAGCCGGCACCAAAATGAATGGCTGAGAATGCTCCAAGGCTCTAAGAGTTGTGCCAGGTGTGTTTTTGCCGATTACAGGTGTGTTTTTGCCGATTACCTTCTGCAATTGAACGTACCCTGTCGATTGTGGAAAGGGGGGGGGGTCCGGAAAGCCCTCCCCCCGGAAACTCAAAACCCGCAAATGTACGTACCCGAAGCGAATTTGCCGGCACCAAAATGAATGGCTGACAATGCTCAAAGGCTGGTTTTTTGGTTTTCACAACCTCGGGACGCGCTCTAGGTAGTGAAGCAGTTGAAATAGAGATATAGGATGATTCTGGCAAAGTAGTGCCAAAATGAATGGCTGAGATACTCCAAGGCTCATAGAGTTGTGCTAGGGGCGTAGAGGCTGATTCTTTGTGTTTTCGCAAGCTAGTCACGAGCTCTTTTTAGGGATATATTTGAAACATGAAATTCGAATGTAGTGACAAAGGAGTGCCAAAATGAATGGCTGAGATTGCTCCAAGGCTGTAAAAGTTGTGCGTGTGAGAATGAGAGAAAAGAGACCTTGGGGGGGGGGGGGGGGGGGGGGTGCGCGAACGCACCGCAAACCATCCTTTCAGGTTGGCGCAGCCCCTAGTTATTATTATTATTATTATTATTATTATTATTATTATTATTATTATTATTATTAAATCTGCCTTGGAGTGTTGACTGTGACATATTTGAGGGAAATCCCGATGAAAAAACCTAGTCACACTTGCTAAACAGAGTTCCAGCCCAATGGCCTCAAGGCGTTAAACTGTGACGCCAACTCATAACCCTTTGGTGGTAGATGCTGGGGAGGAGGGTCGTTGCGCGCGTAAAAGATCTTAAACTCCGCATATGCTGGTTGATAGCCCAGGACCCAGCAGACACCAGATTATTATGGGTGGGGTTTCGAGGCAGCTCTAGCAACCGCGCTTGGTGTATGCACTTGCACATTCGGTGACGTCTTGCAAGAGGTTGCTGGGACTGCGGAATAACCTCGGCTTAGTGCAGTCTTGCCCTCAGGAGCTCCATCGGTGGCCCCGATCATCAGGCGAGAGACTGACACGGGGGGGTGGAGGACCTCGAACAAGGGTATTGGAGGCTTATGTCCGTTGAGGATATGCCATTAGCTGCATCAGTACGCCTCAGATATAGTAGTATTATTATTATTATTCCACCAGTATTTTCATTGAACATACCGGTCCGTCTGGAAGTGTTGGAACTGCCCTTGCGGGGGTGTCATTAGAGCCTATCGTCAATTCTTCGTACTCCCCTCACGGGTGAGACGATGGAGGCGCATGTGCAGATTTGCATCAGCCATTGACAGAGAAGCACTATTATTATTATTATTATTATTATTTGGACAGCGTGATAGCCCAGTGGTCAAGTTCTACCATCTGGGCCCTGTCGCCAGTTCGATTCCCGTCGGTGCCACCAGTATTTTCATTGAACATACCGATCCGTCTGGACCAGTATTTTCATTGAACATACTCAT
>WBZZ01000355.1:30000-55000 GCA_019918135.1 Paulinella micropora
CTTTTACAAGTGACCTCTGGTCATCCATACAAATCGTTAGCCCGAAGGCCGCCATTGATTCTTCTTCTTCTTCTTCTTCTTCTTCTTCTTCTTCTAGTAGTATAATATCCTTTTTTTAATACCATTTTTCGTGCCCTCAAAATGGCTATTTAAAAAAGGATTTGCTCTCCAGACACATCTCCCGCAAATCAATAGGAAGCATCAAAACAGCAAAATAACGAAATCAAATTTTCAATCAATACAAGCAATCAAAATAAAGAAATCTCTCTTCCTCTACTTCAAAAACAAAAATAAAGATTAACGAACCGCTTCGTTATTCCTTATAAAGATTAACGAAAAATATATTTATGCAAATGGAGGACTATATAAGACCTAATTCTAAACAACTATACGAACAAAAAAATAGAGAGCAAAGGAACAAGAAAGCAACCGAAAAAATAAAATGTGAATGCGGTGCGGAGGTTTCAAGAGCGAACTTATCAAGACATAAAAAAACACACCGACGGAAAACCCCATTTTAATAAAATAAGTTTATTTACTATACATAAATAAACTTAAGGGTCCAAAATAGACTTTTACAAAGTCTCAAGTTGAACAGACCAATTGATTGTTTCTTCGTTATTCCCAACCTTTTTCATCAAGGCTGAGATAGAAGGAAAGACGAGAATTTCCTCCTCTTCTTTACCAAGAGAAACCAGAAAGAAAGTTTTCTTTTTTGGATTTTTCATGGTTGCATCTCGTTCTACCCAAGCGAACGAATAATTCTCACTTCTCTCCGCTGGGTTGCGAACAAAATATTTTCGCTCCGCTTGAAAGGAAGTTAGTTTTTCTCTCCCAAGCACAGCGAAATCTCGCGGAACCCTCACTAGTCTGGGGTTTTTCATTTCAGTAGGGGCTTTCTCTTCAACTTCGCCCCAAGTCTTCCAGAAACCTACAACCACATTCATCTACATAAGTATCTCCAACACGTAAATCTCCGACGTGTCGGAGATAGAGATTACGAGAAACAATAGAGTTAGGACTTACCACCCCCCGCGAGGTTGATTGCACCAACTCCCTCTGCTATTTCATTCGGCTCTCCCATTGTCTATTACACACACAAAAAGCATGTGTAATAGAAATTCCTTTGAATTAGGGTGGGGTGTTAAACCCCTTGGTTTTGAAAAAAACCAATGTATGTTGATAATGTTGATTTCTAAGCAAAATCAACATATTTTAAATCAACATTTTACACTAAAGTCTTTTTATTCCGAGTTGCTATCCGCACTCTCGGTTCTGTAGACTCTGTGCATATTCCTATCGGTTTCTAGTTTGCTATTAATGCTATCATTTACGTATTCGTTAATACCATCGCTTGAATATTTGTTAAACGAAGCATTAAATGATAAATGCTCGTTCTCAATACCAGCGATGATATTATTCATGACAATTGCGGAAAGTTGGCCACGATTATCTTTTTTCCATCTATAGAAATTATCTCGTTCTTTGTTTATTTTTTTTTCCAATTTCTTTTTTCTCAAGCGAACAATTCTGTCTTCCTCTACTTCATTACTTTCAATACTTAATCGTTGCAACATCTCATTAACCGCCTCTAGTTTTACTATCTCTGATTGTTTCTTTTCAACGAGACTAGCAATTTCTTTGTCAGTTTTAGAAATTCTTTCCTCAGAATTTATTTTATATCTGATAAGTCTATCCTTGCTTAGTCTTTGAATTTCTATGAATTCAAGCCAATCATCTTTAGTCTTGTTTTCTCTTGGAATTAGTTCTTCCGACATAATAGACTAGGTCTGCGGTGTAGCGGCAAAAAAGTGAAATTCTGCCACAACCTCTGCGGCGCGGTGGATGGAAGTCGTCCAAAATGCCGCATGGTGGTATTCCCGAAAATAGAATTTTCTAGAATAAGTCTATTTTTTTCCATTTTTTTCTAAATACTTCAAATACTTTTTTACATTGCGGGTTTTGTGGAAAGGGTGCAGGTATTACAGAGGTATAGGAGTTTCTTTCCAACTTTGAAGACGAAGGTTCAAGTCTGTAATACCCGCAACTTTCTTTTTTTGCTTACAAATCTAATATTACCTTAGCCTTTTTTTCTCGCTTACTACTCCTGATATTCTCTGGTTGAATGTCTTCCCTCTTAAGTAATTCTTTTGTCTTTTTTTCTTTAATAACTTCTTTGGTCTGCTCCTTCATATCTTTTTCTTCATCAACAGGTTTATCAAAATCAGTTTTTAATAAATCTCTAGGGCTCACTAATTCGTCATTATTCAAAATTATTTTAAACCCTTTTCGTCCTTTGACTTTGTAAATAATTTTGCTGAAAGTCTTTCCGCCCTTTGAAAAAACATTCCTTTTATTTTCCTTTCTTACATTATCGCCAACATCGAATTCATCAATTAAATTATCACGTGTTATTGTCTGTTTATTTTTGTCTCTTCTAGCAAAGACATCTACTGGTTTGGCTTGTATCCCTCTATGGACTTTATGATTGTAAGCATTAACCAAGTCTTGAATATAACTAACCCAATCAAAATTACGATTAGTTTCAAATAAAAGGTCTAACCACCTTCTAATACTTCTTATCACTCTATCAACAACCGCAAGTGCTCTATGGTCGCCAACTTCAACGACATCGTGTTTAATTCCATTTTCAACAAAATAATCACGAGTAGCACCTTTATATTCTCCTCCGCTGTCAGTTGTAATTGACTTTGGTTTATAAGGTATAGATTTCAAAGCATAATATACTTCTTTCACTATTTTATTTTTTAGCGGAATGATTATTAAAAATCTGCTATGACAATCTATCCAAACGAGCATCCAAGCATAGCACTTATTGACTTTCTTATCTTTTATCTTACTCATATCCGCTAAGTCTAAGAAAACTTGGTCTAATGGTTTATCAACCCATATCGTGTTCCATATTTTTGGGTTCTTTTTCTGGTGGTGAATTTCAAGGGCTTCTTCTTCTTTTGTCTTTTTTGTTTCTCCCGTTGGTGTGTCCTCAAGTTGACACTTATCTCCAACTGGTTGGAGATATTCCGCATTCTGTGTATTAATAATTGTATGCTTATAGTCCATATTATATACAATGAGATTTTTAAAGTCCAACATTAAGAATAAAAAATATAAAGTCATTAGTCCAAAAGGTAAGGTTATCAATTTTGGTGATACTAGATATGAACATTATAAAGACAGCATAGGACTATATTCACATTTAAACCATTTAGATAAAGTAAGAAGAAAAAATTATAGAAAAAGAGCAAAGGCTATAAAAAATTCAAAAGGTGAATTAACTTATAATAATCCAGACTATAGTAATTATTACTCATATCATTTCCTTTGGTGAATTTAAAATTTTAAAAACACTCTATCTATTTCATCACTTTTTTCTTTCTTAGCACCTGAAGATTGATTATATACCTTTACACTTACACTACTTGATTTTTTACCCTTACCTTTCTTAGGCTTGATTTCTTCTTCACTACTCTCGCTTTCACTTTCTTCACTCTCTGGCTCGGGCTCTATCTTCTTGCTCTTCTTCGCTCTCTTAGTCTCCGCCTTCGCTCTTTTGATTTTCATTTTCGCCATCTTTTCGGCAATTATATCAGTGAAATCAACCTCGTCCTCACTCTCACTCTTTTCCTCTGGGCTATCATTATCATGTTCAGTAATAATATCCTTTGCCAAGTTCTTTTCTTCAATTTGTTTTATTCGTTCCTCCATATCTTCGTCTTCTTGCTTTACAGCATTTCTATATTGTGCTAATACATTTTTGGCATGCTCCATCTTTCGTTGTTTTGCTTTCGCTTTTATTCCTTCCACAGCACTACCCCAGTTCTTACGACTTGCTTCAGCGGACGGCATTCTATACTAAGATTAATATATTTTTAGTATTTACAAATTAATTATTTTATTAATTAATATAAAATGGGTAGTCAATATAAATCCTTACTAGGTTTATCAGAAATTGCTGTTGATAGTCTAGACATAAAAAACTTAGACCTTACCAACACAAATATTATTGGTTTAAACACAGACAGAGTGCCAGAAGATGCAGAACCCGTAAATCTTTATTTCACTGATAACCGCTTTGATACACGGCTCGCTTTAAAATCAACAACGGATGTTAAAGAAGGAAAAAATTTATATTACACAGAGCAACGAGTAAGGGACAACGACGAAGTTAAAGCCTCAACTCAACACCGCTCCAATACAAGTAATCAGCACCAAACCAGTTTATACAATCTCATAGACACAAACATATCCGCACCAGTTGTCGGGCAATACTTAACATATAATGATGTAGATGGTAAATGGAGAAATACAACAATCGGCTCAATTGATACACTCTCTGATGTAGTCATAACAGCACCAATTGCTATGAATAGTTATCTAACATATAACTCAATAAACTGGGTAAATAAAACATTTCCAATAAATGTGGATGAATTCGGCAACATTAGTATGGGTGGTAATTTGAATATAACGGGAGTTAATTTACTAAATACCAAAGATGTTGATACTTGGATATCAGAGCACGAATACAATAATGATAAAGTGTCAGCGGATGGCTCAATTAATACACACAGCGATGTTTTGATTACAGGCACACCCGCCGATAACCAACTGCTCATTTATTCAACAGGCCAATGGCGTAATACAAACTCTCCATTTCTTAGATTGGATGGTCTCGCTATGATGATAGGGGATTTAAATATGGGGGGTTTTAATGTAGCAAATGTCGGTAATGTTGATGGTATTGATGTTTCGGCTCTTGATACCGCAGTCGTTAAACTAACAGGAGACCAGACTATAACAGGGAATAAAACATTTACTACTTATGTGGGTGTAAAAGACTCAAATCCATTAAACACAGGCAAATTATTCTTCAATTACAACAATAATATGGGTTCTATCTATTCGTCGGAGGAAGGTGGAGCAACGGGCTATCCATTATCTTTTGTCGGCTCGTCCATACTTTTTGCTCCAACAACAGGTGGTGGAATGACATTGACAAATAATGTTTTAAATTTTAACAGCACGACAGCAATCAGCGGACTGCCCGCACCATTCTACGACGGCGATGCTTCAACAAAAGCATATATTGATACGAAACTAGCAAAGGACGGCACAACGGCTATGACGGGTAGTTTAAATATGGGAGGATTTAACATAACAAATGTTGGTAATGTTGATGGTATTGATGTATCCACCCTTGATACCGCAGTCGTTAAACTAACAGGAGACCAAACCATAGCAGGAACCAAAACATTCAGCAACATAATAAATGCTAGTGCGGGGATTGATATGAAAAGCCAAAGTATAACAAATGTTAATCTTGTTGATGGTGTTGATATTTCTACTCTTGATACTTCTGTCGTTAAACTAACAGGAGACCAAACCATAGCAGGGAATAAAAAATTTACTTCAACAATAGAAGTGCGTGGTGCTACTGCTCCAACCGCTTTTGATGGTATCGGTGTTGCCTTTAATACAGCGACAAATATTGGAATGATTGCCGCACAAAAAATAGCAACTGCGACTTATTATCCGATACAAATAACGGGTTCGTATGTTGAGTTATATTCAGGTAATAATGTAATTATAACCGCAACTGGCACTACACTATCTTTGAATAACAACAAAATAACAAACTTAGCCACACCATCAGCAACAACGGACGGAGCAAATAAAAGTTATGTTGATACAAAAGACGGGCAAAATGTGAAACTAACAGGAAACCAAACCATAGCAGGAATTAAGACATTTAGCAGTGCCCTTGAAATAACAGGAAATTCAACGAATGCGACAACAAAAGGAACTTTCGTGGTTTTTAACTCCACAGCCAATATAGGAACTATCGGATGCCTTGATATGGGCACTGGTGTAAATTATAACTTTGAAATAAATGCGAAAAAAGTAAGTTTTATTATTGACGGGACGATAGTCGGTTGGGTAAATGCTTCGGGGCTAGATTGTAATAGTAGCAAAATAGCCAACCTTGGAACTCCGACATTATCAACAGACGGGGCGAATAAAACGTATGTAGATACATTGGACGGGCAAAATGTAAAACTATCAACAGACCAAACCATAACAGGAAGTAAAACATTTAATGGGGCGAGCACTACGATAAAATATCTAACTTTAACGAACAATGCCGATTTTAATAATCAAACTATCACTAATGGCGGAAATATAACATATAATGGGGCGAGGATATTAAACCAAAATGGAGGAGATATATTCTTTTCACAGACAACGGGTGATTGGCAGTCTTTCTTATACACTTTAAATACCGCTACAAGTGGAACCGCGAACCAACGAGGCTACCTATTCACGAATGTAGCGGCTGATGTAAAAGGGGCGGGACTTTATATTTCAAAACTTTTGGATAATAAGTCGCTGTCGTCTGACATTGTCCGTTTTAACAATGCTGGCGGTATGCGGTTTTATGGTGCTTTGGATATGAATTCAAACAACATAACAAGTGGCGGAACAATAACAGGAACAACATTAACGGCAACTGCTGGTATGACTACAACAACATTAACGGCGAGCGACAAAATAACAACAGCATCAGGCAAACCAATAATCATAGGACAAACAACAAAAGGAGTAGGAGCAACAGGAGGCTTAGAATTATATGGAACTGCGAGCGACCCCGCGGGACCACATATACAAGCCATTGTATCAACAGACACTCATCCAGTTTTCCAAATGTGGAATTATGCTCATAATGATATTACGTTAGGTTTTGATGCTTATGTGTCGGGAGGGGCATGGAAATCATCTTCTGCGACATCTAACTTTTTAATACAAAAAAGCACTAATCTTATTTTCTATTACAAATCAGGAGCAACGGTGGGAAATAATGTATCGTTTAATGTCGCAATGGACATCAGCAGCACAACGGGTTTACTAACGGCTAGTGCTGGTATATCAACAACCACATTAACGACGAGTGATAAAATAACAACAGCATCAGGCAAACCGATAATCATAGGCAACTCAACGAAAGGAGTAGGAGCGACAGGTGGTTTAGAAATATACGGAACGGCGAGTAATGTCGCAGGAGCACACTTACAAGCAATAACAACGGCGGATGCTTATCCAACATTTCAATTATTGAATTGGGCACACGACAATGTCAATTTAAGTTTTGATGCTTATTTTGATGGCACGAACTGGAAATCAAGCCACAGCGGTTCAAACTTTCTAATTCAAAAAGGTGGAAAACTCGCTTTTTATTACAATTCAGGAACAGCGGTTGGAAACAATATATCTTACACTGAGGCGATTAATATTAATACGTCGGGAGAGTTAGTTTTACCAACAGCATCCAGCGGTAATTTATTAATACGAAAAAGACCCGCTTCTACTAATGACCCGCAACTATTTTTTAAATCGGGAGGATATACGAATTATGGTGTAATTGTTTCTTCAACTGGTTTGCTTCATGCTTGGACTACTTCAAACTCTACTACTGGTGAGCCGTCAGGTAGTTATAATTATATCCCGCTTAATGGTGCTTGGACAAACTCATCGGACAGGAGGCTAAAATCGGATATTAAAACATTAGACTGCGGGGATTGTTGCGAGAAACTAATGAAAATAAATTGTTGTTCATATTATTTGAAATCAGACGAAAAGAAAGAACAAAAGAACTACGGATTTATTGCGGACGAAGTAAAAAAAATATTTCCTGAATTTGTATCGGAAAGTGGAATGAAAGCAGAGGATGGAGACGGCTACCTTGAAGGCATAACATACACTGACTTTATACCTGTATTGGTCAGCGGATTTCAACATATGGCGGATAATCTCGGACATGTCCGAGATAGGGTGATTAATTTAGAAAAAGAAAATAAAACTTTACTTAATATATTACAAGATTTAACCAACCAACTAGCCGAAATACGAGCCGTTGTATATCCAACCAATGGCTAATAATACAACCAGACTTCACAGACCCCCACCTATCATGGATATGGATGGCGAACTAACTCCAGAATTAAAGTCTCGTGTTCTTGAAGTAGAACTAAAGACTGAGGAGAAAAAAATAGAGCACGAATTAGAGGATAACTGGTCGTGCTGTTGTATGAAAAATAGACCAACCGACAGCCGACTTATTAAATACTTATTTCAAATGGGTATCATTATCTCCATTATAACCCTTTGTATCGTAAGGATATCTGAAAAGAACTTACCTTGTGAGGTTGCTAATACTTATGTCGGTATTTTAACACTTTTGATTGGGATATGCCTTCCATCGCCTTCTTCAAAGAAATGAGCATTCGTATATATGTGTCATATACCATCTATTATCCAATGTTGAATTTTCATTAGAATTCAACATATTACAGATTAAAGGTAGTGCTTCATCAAAACTAACACACCAATCACTCATCGGTTTGTAAATACATTTAAATTTAGTATCTATACCTTTTTGAATACAATAAACACAACTTATATTCTTTTTTTCACTTATCCGTGAGTAAAAGTCGCAGGCAGTCCGCGAAAATATTTTGATTATTAAAAAGTTTATGAGTAGTAATATAACCATGACTGACTATAAATACCAAAAGATTATTTTTCTGAGCAATGATTTTGCGGGAGGAAGCAAAGCATTTAATAAGAATATCCAAATGTCATTCACACCCACCAAAATGAATGTTAAGTTTATCCACTATATGAACGACCAGACCGAAACCAAAACCAGAATTCTTTACATGGATAGAATTGGAATTATTGGAACATTCGCGGATAGTAATATAGCAAACATTTCAAATCTCGGTTATAATTTGGGTGTTGTCGGATGGACTGACGGCCAATATACATTTAAAATCCTTGAAACTGACAGCGGAAATATTGACACAGGAAATTTAGCGGGACGAATTGTTGTGTGTTTGGAATTCGTTGCATAGCAACAATGTATGAATTTAGAAATTCATAACTATTTCTTGCTTAATAATATATATGATGCTTAAGATAAACAATGTCAAGGTGAAGCCAGTAAAACAAGAGGGTGATGGAAATAAAAAAGCCAAGGGCTATAAATTATTCAATGAGCCTTATGCCAATATATTTCTACTTGCCCGTAAGAAGAGCGGGAAAACAACAGCACTCTTTGAAATACTGAAACGGACAACAGACAGAAAAACCCGTATTGTTATTATCGCTTCAACAATCCACAAGGACTACATTTATAAAGCAATGGTAAAGCACTTTAAGAACAGAGGCAACCCGATGGCGGTATATACCTTTCTCAAATCAGACGGGGTGAATGTGATAGACTATGAACTAGACAAACTGAACAGACAGGATGAAGAGCACGAAGGAGAAGTAAAACAGGATGATAAAGAACCGATGGAGAAACCACAATTTCTTTATTTCGGAAAAGAAAAGAAACAGACAAATGAAGCACCGAAAGAAAGACCAAGTAAGTATATTTCGCCAGAGGTTGTTTTTCTTTTGGATGATTTAGGAAGTGGATTAAGAGACAAGTCCGTAAGCGATTTGTTAAAAAAGAATAGGCACTATAAATCAAAGGTGATTATGTCTAGTCAGTATCTGAACGACCTACGGCCAGAAGCCATAAAGCAGTTAGATTATTTATTAATCTTTCCAGCCCAATCTCAGGACAAAATGGAACTCGTGTATAAACACTTAGACTTATCTTTTGATTTTGATTACTTTCTTCAAAAGTATCACGAGGCGACGAAAGAGAGATTTAATTTTCTTTATGTTTCAAGTGTTGATGATGAGTTAAGAAAAAACTTTGCTTACAGATTAAAATAATATTTTTAGAATTAATAAATATTTTTTCATAGTATAATGGTAGTTAAAACAACTCGTGTTGAAGTCATTCCAACAATCGGCAAACGAACTATTAACTCAAGCACAATGGCTGGAGGTAAGAAAGTATCTCGTCGCAAGAAGAAGCAAGGATGCAAGGGGCAGGCTGGCGGTAAAATTAACTGGGCAAAGGTTGGGAAAACGGCTTTGGCTGTTAATAAATTCCTTCGTGATAACAAAGTAATTTCTAGAACTGCGGGAGCCTTAAGCAGTATTGGAGTTCCTTATGCTGGGTCTGTCCAAGCCACCGCTTCAAAACTCGGATATGGCAAGAGAAAGCAGAGAGGATGCGGTGCCCTTAAATTCTAAAAAAAATAATTTGATATAACACAGAAATATTTTTTTGTTTTATATAATGAAAACGAAGAAACAGAAATTAAGACCCCCGCGGGTTTATAGAAACAAAAGCGGGAAGCAGTATATTATCCAGAAGGGTAAAAAATATTATCTTAATTTTGGCAATAAAACAAATGATATGAGCACACTTCAAATTGTTAAACTTTTTATGAAATACTTAAGCACAAAATCTCCGACACGTAAATCTCCGACACGTCGGAGATTGGGATTTACACCTAAGCGGGGTATCTCAAACAAGTTTGAGATTGGAGACTTAAGGAAAGTCCAGAGTCTGTCTGAGATTGAGCAGAATACGAGAACAGCCATTAATGACCACTTAGACAAACTCAGGAAGGAGAAATACGAAAAGATTGATGAGATAGACCAAAAAGAGAAAAAAGCACAGGCGGATGCTGAAGAAGAAAAGAAGAGACAAGAAAGAAAAGACATAGCAGATGCTAAGGAAAGACAAGAAATAAAGGATAGGGAACATAAAAGACAACTGGCGGAGATTAAGGAAAGACAGGAAGAAAAGGATAGGGAACAGAAGAAGGAACAACGACTTATTCAGGAACTAGAGGCAGAACGACGACATAGACAGGGTTTATTGATGGCTCCAGTTGCACAGCCTATTATAGCGACCCCTAATCACCCTTCAACTACAAATAAACCAAAGAAAACCGCAACTACATCTTCCCCAAAAATAACTGATATAACTGCCAAAGTAAATAAACAAGAAAAAGATTTGAAAGAAGAAAAAAGACGAAGAATTATTGATGAAATGTTCTCCGAGAAAACGAGAAAAAAACGTGCCAAAAAATGAAAAATAATACAATAATAAATCACCTTAAAAAAGCAGGCATTAATATCCCTATAATAAAAAATAAAGGTTCAAACGACTACGCCACTAGTTTAAAGAGATGGTTATACACACAAAAAATCGCTGAAAACATATTATCGGCAGAAGATGGATGGGATAAACTAGAACAATTTACAACAGAAATGATTGCTAAAAATGAAAGCAAAAAGAATGAAGAAAAAAAAACTCCTGTAAATAGCACTCTATCGCCAATAGACCCACCCCGTTTTGAAAATTCTCCAGATGCTAAACAACTTATATTAGAAATGACAAATCCACAACTAGCGGAGACACAACCGACAGATGTAGCACCACCCACGAGCACAAGTTCTGCGGAGCAACAGCCAGAGCCCAAGCAAGAGCAACCACCAAATCTCCAACCAGTAAATCTCCGACATGTCGGAGATAGAGATAACGAGCAACCACAGCAAGAGGGTGAGGGGCGGGGATTAATGATTAATGAAATAGATGATATAATGAAAAAATATGGATGGTATCTCGGAGCAATAGCCAGTGATGAAATCTACAAACTAAATCCAGAAAAAAGAAAACGATACGGATTTATTATGAATTTGGATAATCGCAAACAAGCGGGGTCTCATTGGATTGCTATATGGGTAAGTCTGGATAAAGACAGGTCAGTGGAAGTGTATGACCCATTAGCACTTTACCAACCAACGGAAGACTTTCAACAACAAATGAAACGACTAATTGACAAAAGCCACCCCGATAGTTATTTGTTAATGAAAGTTAATCAAGTAAAAGAGCAGAGTGATACGAGCGACACATGCGGATGGTTTGCTATGAGGTTTTTAATGGAGCGAGCGAAAGGTGTAAGGTTTAAATTCGCCAGTGGTTTCACAGACCTAAAAGAAGAAGAAGCGGAAAAATTGAAAGCACAGAATGGTTATGGATTTGACACCTTTTTGTAAAAGATATTTTCTAATATATAATCTTTGTTTTTGACTACCTCAAAAACAAAAAAACATCATGGAGTACAAGGGAGGAAGAAGTTCGGGTATCTATTACATAAATAGCAAAAATAGAATAACTGGGACAGACAGCGACTTTACACACGAAGTCAATATGAAGGGTCTAGACAATCCCACGCATTGTAAAATTCTTCATATCTATGTTCCAAAATCTTATTACTCTGTGGCTTCACCATATAATACTTTTACATTATCCGAAGACGGGTATGAGGCTTTAATTACGATACCTGATGGAAACTACACAATGAACAATCTAAAAAATAAACTATCTGAGGTGTTATCCGCAGACAGCCCAAATAATTATACTTATGCTGTATCCAGTAATAATACCAACATAGAACCAGAGGACGGCAAATTAACATTCAGTGTGTCAGAGAATAAAGGTATTCAACCGCGGTTTATATTTGATGCCGATACACGTATTCACGAGGTAATGGGTTTTGATAGAAACTCAACATATTTCTTTGCTAATGATTTTATTAAATCGCCAAATGTAATTATTCTAACTGGCGAAAAAACTCTGTATCTTCAATCGGATTTGGTGAATGAAGGTGATAATCATGTGCTACAAGAAATATACACAGCAAACGAAATTCCTTTCGGCTCTGTCATTTATGATGGAAGCGGGTCTGAGTATGGTAAAACATTGTCCGCTAGTTCAAACAATGTATTCAGGTTTTACTTGACGGACGAAAATGACCAAGCAATTAATCTTAATGGTTTGGGTATTGTTATGACATTATTGGTTTATCGTGAAACTAATTATTTTAGTTTATTTAATTCATTTTTCAATTTACTTAAATCGCGGTAAAGATATTTAATTTTAGAATTATTTATTTTTTTCTATTATATATTCTCTTGAATTCACTACGTTGAAAAAAAAGAAAAAAATGCCTGTCCAATACGGAGGAGAACTAGTCCATCAGACTAAGGAACTGCTAACTGGTAAGTATGAATTGAACAAACTTACTGCCCGTGAAGGGTCGGCTGATGTTAACATTACAACTGCTGGTGGAAATGAAAGCACCTTTGAAATCCCTACTCGTCCTTTGAACCTAGCCCGTAGTGTCTTGCGATTTACTTACACACCTGCCGCATCTGCTGGTTATAATCGTATGTTTATGGACTGCTTGCAAATGATACAAAGAATTGAACTGCGAAGCCGAAGCGGTCAATATTTGTGTAATCTTCAACACGTCGGCAATTACACTAAGATGATTTGGAAGCCTGAAATTAAATATGAAAAATTTATGGCACTTGAAAACCACGGGGGTGGTGTATCTAGCGGGGCTATGCTTCAAAAGTGTAATGCTGGAAAGATTGATGTTGGAACAAGAGCACAAAGGCGAACGATTGATACCGCAGCAGCCTATGATACTGTAAGAGATGCCATTCAAGCATACTACAAAGTGCCTAGTGTGAATGCTCGTCGCAACAATGATACCGCTCTCGCCGATAGCACTGCTGGAACCTATAGTCTTGTCAATGTTGAGTATGGGGAGGCTAAGTATTTTGAAGGAGGCGGTAATGGAACTGCTACCCCTGTCATTAAAGTTAAACTTCCGTTGGGTATGATTTTTGGAACTATTTTTGAATTAGATAAGACTATCGGTTTTAATGAAATCCTTGATTTGCGAATTGTGTGGGAGGGAACTAACCGCTCTACTTTCTATGGAACTGATGCGAGCAGTATTTCTACTGGTGCTGCACAGGTGGCTGTTGGTGCTACTATTTCAAACTTAAATCTGTTTCTTGCCGTAGAGACTGACCCAAATGTCGTCCTTGGCGTACAGCAGAAGATTGCGGGAGAAGGTTTCCCATTTAAGATTGAATACCCTATCTCTTGGAAGCAGAACCTCTCAACAGGAAGTCAAAATTTCGTTGTAAAAATGAACCGCTCGCAGGGTGAGAGAATTAGAAGAATTTATACTTCCGCATTCCACAACGACGAAAATAAAAATACTGCTTTCGACAATGACAACAGAGCGGGTGCTAAGGTTGAAAAATACTATACAACCCTTGACGGCTCGCGACTTCAACAATTTGATGTTGATGTTAAGGAAAATGAAGACTATATGATTTTGAAGGATAAGTTGAAGGGAAGTGCTATCCTAAACAGCGATGTCTATCATTACAACTGGTTTCATGTGGATACTTGGGACAATAACCGCCCACTATGCGATAAAGATACTGACGGCTATGAAGTAAGCGGTCTGAGCCTTGATACTGAGCGACGATATGAATTTGTCGGCACTACTGTCGCCAATAATCATAACCATTACACTTTTGCCATTCTTCAGCGAAGTGTGCTTGTTAAGGGAATTGAAATTTTGATGTCGTAAGAGGCGATTATTAATTTTGTTAGTTAATTTATTTTTTTATTATTAATATATAATGTCCCACCAACGAAATTTGATAGCACAAAATCCAGACGGCGAATTTATAAATGTCAGTGTTGGATATGATGGTAATATGGAAACAAATAATTCAAAAACCGCTTTTGGTGAAGCAGTAGTAGGTCAATTAACACCAGTATTACAGGAAATCTTTCCATATACCATTAATACTAGGATATGGACAAAAACAGAAACAAAATCGTCTGTGTCATTCTTGAATAATATGGCTGAATTGAAAACAACTGCTAATGCAACGGCAGATGCTGGATTAGTAAGTAAAAGGAGAATAAAATATAGAACTGGAATGGGTGTCCTCGCCCGCTTTACTGCTATATGGACAACGGATGATACAAAAGATTACTATTCATTTATTGGAATAGGAAATGACCTTAATGATGGATTTTATTTTTACAAAAATCAAGCAGGAATGAGTATCGCACATTGTTTGGGAAATGCTGTAGATTATATTGACCAAGAAGACTGGGACGACCCATGCGATGGAAATTATGCTATGCCAGCCTTAGATTGGAGCAAAGGAAATGTATTTCAAATTCAATTTCAGTATCTTGGTTTTGGTGCAATTAAGTTCTATATTGAAAATCCCATAACAGGATTATTTCAATTAGTTCATATGATTGAGTATGCGAATGCGAATGAAGGTGTAAGCCTGCGAAATACAACATTACCTTTTACGGCAGTCATGAGAAATGATGCAAAGACTGGAATACAAATTCTTAAAACGGCGAGTGCAAGTTTATTCATTGAAGGAACGAATACTATTAATACAAGTATAACGAATTCAATTGAGGGTGCTGAAGTAGCCCACACAACGGAAAGACCGATATTGAGTATAAGAAATAAGGCTAAATATGATAGTGCTGGTGCTAACTTAGACAATTATTCATTAGTGTATCCATCATTAATAAGCATCAGTAATGAAGACTCAAAAACTAATGTCGTCAGAATGGTGGTTAATGGAACATTAACTGGAGCAGTGTATGCGGATGTAGATACGAAATATTCAATAGTTGATACCGACACAACAGCGACTGCTATCGCCAACGGAACGACGATTTTTAAAATATATGTTAATGCTAATTCAACTCAACAAATCAATCTAAGAAATTATGATATTTATCTGTCTCCAAGTGATGTATTAACTTTTACACAGAAATCGGTTTCTACTACTAATAATGGTGGAAATGTCAATATTATCGCTAATTTTATAGAGGATTGGTAAAGCCAAAAAAAATTTAGTGGAAGACAATGTAATATCATCACAAATATTTTTTTACCGCATCTTTGTTATTAAAATAAGGTTGTTGAATTAAATATTCAAGGTATGGTTTATCAATCTTAGCAACATCTTCAATTTTCATTTTTTTATACTTACCATATTGAAGAAAAATGTCTGCTTCGTGTTGTTGTTCTTCTTTCTTTGCAATTTCTACCCCTACATTAGCCTTTATTTCAGTAATCCCCGTGGAAGGGACTTTGTCCCTTTCCAAACCCGCGGGGGTATGGTAGGGGGTTTCACCCCCTCCATCTTTTAAATCAGTCTCCTTAAAAGGTGTGCTCGGCTCTTCGTCCAACACGTTTTCTAAAGGAATAACTACTTTCACATTATCATCTCTTGGTTTATATTGCTCATAAAAAGAAACAATGTCGGGTTTAGTCCATTTAATAGTGGGTTTCTTAACTTCGCTGTCAATGTTCCATTTTTCAATTTCATTCAAGTAGTCCTGCTTGGTGCTTAGGTCTGTCATTGATATATATACTACAAAATAATTTTTATTAAATGTATTTTTTTACTTCACTTTTAATGTCGGTAAATTTCTCAAACCAAGGCTGTTTCATAACCCATTCAAGGTATGGCTTATCAATAACCGCTATATCTTGAATTTTCTTACCTTTATACTTACCAAATGGAAAAACATCGGTTGGCTTGCCCGCCCGTGCCTTTTCAATCATTTGGATTTCGTCAGTAATTATCTTTTTAACATCGGTAAGAGAAAATGTTTCTTTTTTATTTTCAATAGAGAGTTTCTCAAACTTCTCGCATAGTCTGGTGAGGGCGGACATTGGTATATATAGACTGGTAAAAAATTTATTGAAAAAATTAATTATTTAATTGATATTTTAGAATTGCTCTCTCGTTTCTAATGTCTTTGGTATCCGTAAGGAATACTATCATTTTCATTGATAAACTCCCGACCTTGCCATTTATTATCATTAACTTTCTTTTTTATGTTTGTAGTATGAACTATGCTAAAATGGTTAATGTTTTGCTGTTTGCTATTTCGTGATAAATGAATTTTCTTCATTTGAAAATCTCTAACATTTTCAATGCTTTCGCCTAAATCCATCTTTTCATATACTTCTGGATTTAACCCCTTTGAATTCAACCCCTTACCTCTAAGGTGGTAGTATCTCTTTTTTACTCCATCGTTTTCGTAGCATTCAATTATATGAACTCCTTTGTCTTTATGTTTTAAGTCATTCTTAGTAAGGTAAGGGAGAAATGCTTCATTCGTTGTAAATTCTAACATATACAATTTAGGAGCAATCCATATTCCTCTTATTATCTTACAGCAATCTCCTAAGTCATCCGTTATTCCTCCGAGAGATTTATCACCAAGCCTTTTGATTAGTTTGGCGAACCTAACATGCAACACTAGACTATCAGTATCGGTGTAATAGAAATCAGCCTCTATGTCTTTATTTGGATTAGCCTCTTTTATGTAGTTATACATAATTCGCCTGCTATATGCTAGAATGAAAGCCCCGTAATGAGAAGGCTTTGTAATACTCTCTTCAATTATTACTTCATTTCTAGGTATTCCAGATACGTGCCATAGTTTGTTTCCGTCTTTATCTTTGAATTCAACCACATCAGATATATAGTTTTTCGTCCAAAATTTCCAATACTCCTCATTTGATTTAATATATTCTGCTTCTGTTGGGATAGGTCGTTGTATCATCTTTCAGTATAACGAATTCATAAATAGTTTGGCTAGTAAATATTGCGGTGTGCCTTTTTCGCTATTTTCTTTAGCCTTAAACATTTCCAGTATGTATTCTTTGAAAACTGGTTCGGCCTCCTCTGTATAGTAGCCTTTATGAATTGTTATATCGTAGCCTTCCTTAATCATATCTTCAATATCAACACTTGTGAGCCATTGGTCTTTCATATCCGCTAAATTCCACTTTAAGGAGCCCATTTTATTTCTCTGTCCTATTCTTGAATGTAATATGTCTTTTGGTGAGATATAATCAACATTGTAAATACCGATAGGAAGATTATTATAATCAAATGGTGCGATAGCCTGTTTAATTTCTCCAACCATAAATAAATTAAGCATCGCTGTTGGGTATAAAGATACGACATCCGCATCAACTAAATAATCGGTTAATTCGTCAAATGTGATTTTTCCCGCTAAGTAGTCCTTGTATTGTTTTGAAACAAATCTTTTTTTGCTTGGATATGTTCTTGCTCCGATAACCGCTTTTCTAAATGACTTTTCTTGTTCAATAGTTGGAAGCCTTACATCGTGCTTACCATCAATCATTTTCTTCCAGATATTGAAAGCAAGGCTTGAAGTTGAAATGTATGAAGTTAAATTCACTGAGTGTTTTTCAAATATCTCTGTGTTTATTTTGTCATATAACTCTTTTAACCCCATAACATCACACTTCAAATATTCAAGACACTTATTTCTTAATTCTTCGCTCATTTTTTCCCATTCTGTGGCTTGGTCGTGGTCAAAATCTCCTTTAAGAGTTTTACATTTCATATTTTCTAAGTTTTCTTTTAGAGTTCCCTGAGTATGCTTACACATATCCCACATTTTAATATTTTCAAATTGTAAAGAGATTATTGAGCCGTTATTAATCATATGTGATTTTGGTTTAATGCCTCTTCTTATTAATTCCTGTTTAATGAAGTAGTGGTCAAAGTTCGCTCCATTAAATCCATTCACATATAAAATCGGCGGTTCTTCATCTTTGTTTCTTTTCTTTCTTACTCCTGCTACTTTCTTGACTGGATTATGAATATCTGGTTGTTTGTTTGCCCATTCTACTGCTAACTTCTTTCCTCTCTCTAGAAGTGTATCAAGAAATTTAGAAATACTATCTTTACCAGCAAAGTATTTAAATCCTTCCGTCCCTTGAGTATATCCGACTATATAGCAGTCGTGAATATCAAAGCCTTCAGCAAGTGTGTTATTTCTAAAAGTTTCAAGGTCGTAATGAAGGAGTTCGTCTTTATTATTATATTTTTCTTTATGCTCCTTCGTTATTAAATGTCTCTTTCCATTCTTTAATATTTCTCTATTCACATAATTTATGATTTTTGGATTACAAGTGTGCTTTTTGATGTATTTCTTTAAACATTGTTCGCATTTTTGTTTATATCTTTTAGTTAATCCAAAATAGTGGTTATTCTCTAAGTAAATCATAATGTCCGCTTCTTCTCCGATGTTGTTTGTGCTTATAGTTTCTCTTGTTAAGGCGTTTGTTATTTCATATGTCTTTCCTTCTTTTATCAAAGTATTAAGGATTTTTACGGCTGTAGAGAATGGTATGGGGCAATCATTAGAAAGATTGAATTTCTCTCTAATATCATTACATCTTTTTCTGTTAATAAGTGGCATATTAAGAAGGTCTTTACAGAGAAAGAATAAACAATTATTATTCTTGCTAGCGGGAGATATCAATATGTTTTCATCAGATATTGTTTTTTTACATTTGTTTTTTCCTTCATAACAACCGCCTCCGTTTTCTTGAACTACTACTACCTTAGCATATTCAATAATTCGGTCATAACCTAATCCAGATGCTTCAATATTGCTTATGTTAAACTCATTCAACATTTCAATAAAATCGTCATAGTTTTTTTTTTGAAAAGAATTAAATGTTTTCTTTTTATAATATCTATTTAATTCTTCGTGGTCTGTTATGTATGTTATAGTGATATGAACATCCGCATTTCCTGTCATACCATTTCTTTTCGCATCCAATAGTATAGGAATTAGAACCTCTCGCTCTAATGCATCAGTATCATAAAAGTTTATGTCTAATCCTTGCTTCTCGTATGTAAGAGAGTTTAATCTATTGTCTCGCCTAGATTTTAACTCTACTACTTTAAATTCCCTTTTGTTTTCTCTGGTTTCTGTTTTCCTCAAATTCGCCCTTACCTTCGCTAGTTCTACATTTTCCTTCGTCGGTCTTGGCGGTAATGGTGGTGGCATTACTTTTATATTAGGGTGGATATAAAAATATTGAAATAAATTAAATTGTTTTACTTTTTTATATATATATATAAATTGTCTTACCTTTAATATGAAATTCATAATTTTTAGAAAAAAAATCATTTTTTGTTTTTCGTTTTTTGTTTTACTCTCCTCTCGCCTTCATTTCTTCGTATTCCTTAAGTTTTCTATTTCGTTCTTTTAATTGCTCCTTCCTCTTTTGATTAATTTCGTCCTTATTTCTCTTGTAATATGCAAGAGCCTTTTCGGAGTTAGCCTTTCGTTTGTCCTCAGGTGTGAGATATTTCTTGTGTCTCCCCATCTCTATATATAAGTAATGGTTTTACATTTTATTATTTAATATAATCATCACCCTTAATTTAAGTTGTGCGATTGCTTCTTCGCAAATTTGCCATTTGTGAATATTCAACATTGTTGGAGCCTCTAATGCCTTGTTTCTCTGTTCTTCCCAAAACTTAAAGGCTTTGCTATATCGCTGAAGTGTTTCTCTTCTAGTGTATTTCTTAATCCTTCTATCATGAGCTAGTGCTTCTGGAAAATGTAAGTTGTATAGTTCTTTCAATTCCTTGTCCGCTTGTATCATTATAGAAGACATATTATATAAGTAATAATATTTATTTCTTTAAATGGTTTTACATTTTTATTTTTATAACATTATTATAACAAATCACGAGTGATTTTTATAATATCTTTCCAAGTCGTCGTTTCTACGAATTATACGAATAACTTTATGCCCACCTATCATAACTTCTTCTTTCTCTGCGAAGTGGTCTCTATGAAAGTCTGATTTTTCGTGTTGATATTTTCCGTATATCCCTATTACCTTACCGCATACACAGGTATATTTCTGTTTTCTTCTTTCCTTTACATATTCCGCTCTCTTCTGTTTGCTGAGTTGATTGTAATCAGTATTCCTATTATCTTCTTCATATTTCACTAAGATTTCTTTTTCGTAAAATTCTTTTGCTAGTTGTTCCGCTTCTTCCTTCGTTCTCTTGTTGTTTATTCCTATTGCTTTCTCCTTCGTTATTCCATCCTCTCTCCAAACTATTACAACTTTATTTTTTTAAATCTGTATTCCGCCTTTAGTAATCTTTCTTAGATTGTTCGTGTTCATTGTATATTAACCTATTTTTTTATTACTTAAATGATAATTTAAAAAAATAGGGTTTTCCGTCGGTTTGTTTTTTTATGTCTTGATAAGTTCGCTCTTGAAACCTCCGCACCGCATTCACATTTTATTTTTTCGGTTGCTTTCTTGTTCCTTTGCTCTCTATTTTTTTGTTCGTATAGTTGTTTAGAATTAGGTCTTATATAGTCCTCCATTTGCATAAATATATTTTTCGTTAATCTTTATAAGGAATAACGAAGCGGTTCGTTAATCTTTATTTTTGTTTTTGAAGTAGAGGAAGAGAGATTTCTTTATTTTGATTGCTTGTATTGATTGAAAATTTGATTTCGTTATTTTGCTGTTTTGATGCTTCCTATTGATTTGCGGGAGATGTGTCTGGAGAGCAAATCCTTTTTTAAATAGCCATTTTGAGGGCACGAAAAATGGTATTAAAAAAAAGATATTATACTACTTCTTCTTCTTCTTCTTCGCCTTGCCTTACAAGTGACTTCTGGTCATCCATACAAATGGTTAGCCCGAAGGCAATTGAATTAACTAAGACGGTGACCCTTATAATATTAATATTATTAAAGTAGCGTTGCAATATATTAAAGTAATAATAATAATAATAATAATAATAATAATAATAATAATAATAATAATAATAATAATAATAATAATAATAATAATGATAATAATAATAATAATAATAATAATAATAATAATAATAATAATAATAATAATAATAATAATAATAATAATAATAATAGTGCTTCTCAGTCAATGGCGAATGCATTTCTGCACATGTGCCTCCATCGTCTCACCCGCGAGGGGAGTACGAAGATTTGACGATAGGCTCTACTGACACCCACGCAAGGCAGCTCCAAGCCTTCCAGACAGATCATTATTTTCAAAGAAAATATCCTTTGAAAATACTGGCCCCGACGGGAATCGAACTGGCGACAGGTCCCAGATGGTAGACCTTAACCACTGGGAATAATAATAATAATAATAATAATAATAATAATAATAATAATAATAATAATAATAATAATAATAATAGTGCTTCTCTGTCAATGGCTGATGCATTTCTGCACATGCGCCTCCATCGTCTCACCCGTGAGGGGAGTACGAAGAATTGACGATAAGCTCTAATGACACCCCCGCAAGGGCAGTTCCAACACTTCCAGACGGACCTGTATGTTCAATGAAAATACTGGTCCAGACGGAGCGGTATGTTCAATGAAAATACTGGTGGCACCGACGGGAATCGAACTGGCGACAGGGCCCAGATGGTAGAACTTGACCACTGGGCTATCACGGTGTCCAAATAATAATAATAATAATAATAATAATAATAATAATAATAATAGTGCTTCTCTGTCAATGGCTGATGCAAATCTGCACATGCGCCTCCATCGTCTCACTCGTGAGGGGAATACGAAGAATTGACGATAGGCTCTAATGACACCCCCGCACGGGCAGTTCCAACACTTCCAGACGGACCGGTATGTTCAATGAAGATACTGGTGGCACCGACGGGAATCGAACTGGTGACAGGGCCCTGATGGTAGAACTTGACCACTGGGCTATCACGGTGCCCAATAATAATAATAATAATAATAATAATAATAATAATAATAATAATAATAATAATAATAGGCTTCCTCAGACTATAGCATCAGATCCAGATCCTGGACATGTGCCTCCATTAATAATAATAATAATAATAATAATAATAATAATAATAATAATAATAGTAATAATAATAATAGTGCTTCTCTGTCAATGGCTGATGCATTTCTGCACATGCGCCTCCATCAATAATAATAATAATAATAATAATAATAGTGCTTCTCTGTCAATGGCTGATGCATTTCTGCACATGCGCCTCCATCGTCTCACCCGTGAGGGGAGTACGAAGAATTGACGATAAGCTCTAATGACACCCCCGCAAGGGCAGTTCCAACGCTTCCAGACGGGCCGGTATGTTCAATGAAAATACTGGTCCAGATGGATCGGTATGTTCAATGAAAATACTGGTGGCACCGACGGGAATCGAACTGGCGACAGGGCCCAGATGGTAGAACTTGACCACTGGGCTATCACGGTGTCCATAATAATAATAATAATAATAATAATAATAATAATAATAATAGTGTATCTCCTGCCAATTGCTGAGCCAAAAGGCCATGTGCATCCAGTTCTCCATTCCATAAGGAAAGTCTCCACACCAATCGGTGGAATAAAGGAAGTGACTGCATAGAACATTACTCTAGGAGCTTTATACCAATCAGCCCATGGAAAGGACCGATGGCCTATGTACTCCCTAATAATAATAATAATAATAATAATAATAGTGCTTCTCTGTCAATGGCTGATGCATTTCTGCACATGCGCCTCCATCGTCTCACCCGTGAGGGGAGTACGAAGAATTGACGATAAGCTCTAATGACACCCCCGCAAGGGCAGTTCCAACACTTCCAGACGGGCCGGTATGTTTAATGAAAATACTGGTCCAGAAATAGACCGGTATGTTCAATGAAAATACTGGTGGCACCGACGGGAATCGAACTGGCGACAGGGCCCAGATGGTAGAACTTGACCACTGGGCTATCACGGTGTCCAATAATAATAATAATAATAATAATAATACTAATAATAATAATAATAATAATAATAATAATAATAATAATAATAGTGCTTCTCTGTCAATGGCTGATGCATTTCTGCACATGCGCCTCCATCGTCTCACCCGTGAGGGGAGTACGAAGAATTGACGATAAGCTCTAATGACACCCCCGCAAGGGCAGTTCCAACACTTCCAGACGGGCCGGTATGTTCAATGAAAATACTAGTCCAGAAATAGACCGGTATGTTCAATGAAAATACTGGTGGCACCGACGGGAATCGAACTGGCGACAGGGCCCAGATGGTAGAACTTGACCACTGGGCTATCACGGTGTCCAATTATAATAATAATAATAATAATAATAATAATAATGATACTAATAATAATAATAATAGTAATAATAATGATAATATATCATACATATGGTTACGATATATGTATAGTTCAGAGAGTTAAGGAGGAAGATCCAAATTGGAATGAAATGTTAACTGTGCCCTTCAGTTAATATTTCAATAATTTGATTTAATAAAGAAAGAGGGAAAGATCCAAACTAGGATGAAATGTTAACTGTGTCCTTCAGTTAATATTTCATTAATTTGGTTGACAAAGAAAGGATAAGTAAAAAGATGTTGGAAATGATGTTCCAAACTAGAATGTAACGTTAACTGTGTCCTTCAGTTAATATTTCATTAGTTTGGTTTCGAAAAAAAAAAAAAAAGAGAGAGAGAGAGAGAGAGAGAGAGAGAAAGAGAAAGAGAGAAAGAGAGAGAGAGAAAGAGAGATAGAGAGATAGAGAGAGAGAGCAAGCTAAGATTCATTCTGCTGTTCGCAGATTAGATAGTCTAGGAGTGTTTTCCTTGATCCTTTGGAGCGCTTCCGGTAGCTTGCTAAACACAGTCTCTGCAATACTGCTATAATAAGCACTATTTGAGTCACGATATATCAGTTGTTTTTTTGAACGTCTTGTGTCGTGGATAAGTATGGCAGTGATTTGTTTGAAATTGTTATAGTGGAGGGGGAGGAATGTTGTGAAAGTAGGATAGATGTGTGAGTGTGTCTCCATACATACACGATATTTATATATATTAGGTATAGTTAGAAGTCTAAGTTTAGCAAATAAGGGTGCAGTGGGTGCTCTCGGTGATGCTAGGCTTATGAGATGTATTATCTTTTTTTGCATGGTGATGAGAGGGTAGATGATGGTGTCTGGGGTGTCGGATCCCCAGATAGATTTATTATATGTTAGGATGGAGTAGACGTGGCTATAGTATAGTTGGACAAGAATATGAGTGGGTAGTAGCTGGTTAAAAGGTCGAAACATTTGTACAAATGGTTGTAGACGGACAGCAATTGTTTGTACATGTTTTCTGAAAGATAGGTTGCTTTGGACAGTTGTAACCAGTAGTTTGACCTGTTTCTCATGTTCGAGTTTCGTCTCGCCGATCGTCAGCTGCAGCTTTACGTCCTGTCCAAACTTGTGGAAGATCGTGTATGTTGTCTTAGTAGGGTTAGGTACAAGATTATGTCTATGAAAGTAGCG
>WBZZ01000355.1:62500-97500 GCA_019918135.1 Paulinella micropora
CGATGACGCGGGTCATCTCTCTGCAGAAATGCACAGCAGATAAGTTAATGACTTGATCAATGTGTAGCCGTGTTGATCAAATGTTTTCCATTTGTTGCCTATCCAATATGTCCGTCGTGTCAGAGCACTTGCAATCGTCCATGAGAAGCTATTATTTGCCCTGTGAAATATACTGATATTCTGGTGTTGGCATATAGATTTTGCTGGTTTGGGCAAGAAGGGACTCGCGGACGAGGCACCACAGTCTGGGCTTATGGCAAGCCCAGCTACATCTTCCTTAGCTTCTGCCACAGCTGGGCCCTCGCCGAGTCCAGTTGCCGCCCACACAGAGCCCTCCTTCCTCTCTCCCGATCCCCGCTGTTCCCCTTCGGTAATGCAGACATCTCTCTTGGAGCCTTCCTTGTGTGCGCAGGGCTCCAAAGTCGCATGGGTTCTGTGCAAGCCTCTGCTGTTGCCTTCTCCTCCCTCTCAGATCTTCTGGGACCTGGAATGTTTGTATCGCCCTGCGGCACGGTCTGTGGAAGACGGGCTGGACCTTCTGAGCGATCTCTTCTATGAACTTTCTTTGCACGCGCCGGGGCAGGTCTTTGATTTTCTATCAGCGTCTCCTGACGACGTGGCACGCTCACGCCTGCAGAGCCAAACCATCAAGGCAGGGGGTAGCAAGGCCAGCTGTGAGAAATCAGAGCTGGAGGATGAGCAGGAGCCGCAGACACAGCGCTCCGCGTCGGACCCCGTTCAAAGCGGAAGCAACTCTGGGCCAGTGCAGACCAAGGCCAAGGACAGCTCCAAGCCGGCTGCTGTACAAGCACCAGCCAAAAAGTATCGCGACAAGTTCGACTTCTTCGGAAAAAATAAACCAGCTCCACGCGCTAAGCATTCCGAGCGCCGCACTACTCAGCAAGCCGCGGCCATGCCGTTGTTGCCCGCGGCTGTGGTGGAGGCGGCGCGGCAGAGCGCGGCAGGGCTGCCGGCTCTGCTGCAACAGGCGGGTCGCGACCGCTTGCGCGCCCCGCCCCGGTTGCACGTGGCTGTGCTGGGCATCGGAAAGCAGCCAGGAGCATCCACGTTGGTGGGGCAGCTGCTATATCTGAATGGCGCCATCGGCCTGCAACACGCGGGCGGCTTCGACCGATCACCCCTGCACCGAGAGCTGCCGCACGCGCTCGAGACTCGCGACGCACCAGCAGCCACGGGCGCGAGGCCGGCAGCGGACCTGGTTTTCCACACATTGCTGACCGCACGACACGACCGAGAGAAATCAACGGATGACGGGAAACTGGGGGGCCGATGGCTGGAGGACTTAGGTCGTCTCGCCAGTGCGGATGTGCTGCTCTTGGTTGCCTCGCCCTCCTCGCTCAGCACGGACTTGTCTTGGCCTGAGCGTCGCGCTCTCTCAACTGCGCGCTTCCTGGGAGTCAGTCGCATCGTAATTGCGGTCTTGCCTTTGCCACTGTCCAGTC
The DNA here is from genome assembly GCA_019918135.1 of Paulinella micropora. Classification (NCBI taxonomy): domain Eukaryota; phylum Cercozoa; class Imbricatea; order Euglyphida; family Paulinellidae; genus Paulinella; species Paulinella micropora. The sequence goes on from WBZZ01000355.1 coordinate 63,964, forward strand.
TGCCTGCAGGATATATTTTCCAGTGCATCCTTGCCATATATTTGATCTCAGATTATTATGGTCGACAGGGAAAGTTTGTACCTCTTTCTTCGTACTCTTTCCTTGCACCCTTATGTTCCTCTCGCTTGTTTGGTATGTTGCATATCGGACAATGGCGTTGCAGGTAAATCAGCTGGACCAGCACGACTGGAGTGAGGCGCGCTTCACCGCCACCCAATCTCTGCTGGTCAGGGCTGCACGCCACGCTTGCAAGTCTCGTTTGCCAGGGATATTTAGCAGAGTAAAATCTTCGCGATTTTAATTGAGAATGTGCTTCATAAAGCTATGTCCGAGAGGATGTTGAAGGCTGGCAGCGTCAACCAAGGCGAACTCAACGTTGTCGGTCTGCGCAGGTCTCGGCAATGCTGAAGCCAGCAGGGTTCCGTTCACAGGATGTGTTAGCTGTCCCCGTCAGCGCGCTACAAGGTCAGCCGTGACTCAAAGGGTTTATGCATCTTTGTGCATCGGAGCTAGAAAAAATTGTGTGTGGTATGTATGGAGTTGGTGTGCGGTGTGCCTCAAGGCGAGAACTTGACCGAGTGCAAGCAGCAGAAGTTGCGAAAGTGGTCTATTCAATCTTAATCTAGCTTGTTGTGTCTCGTGCAGCTCACTCCGAGCTCTTTCCTTTTCTTCACCATCTCCGCTGGTATGTAGGTACAACGGCTCCACCTTGCTGGAAACGCTGAGGCAAGTCCCGCAGCGGCCCCTGTTCCCGCTGTCAGGAGCGGCATCCTCCGCCTCCTCCTTGCCCTTTTCCAGCGCGTTGATGCAGCAGCTCCAGGCTCGCCATCAGCTGCTCTCGCTATCACGCCCCTGCCGCGCCGTAGTGCTGGGCCCTGCGTGCGACTTTCCCGTCTCAGCCAGCCGTGCGACCTCGCCGGAGCTGCTGGTGGCCGTGGCGGTGGTGGAGGGCTCGCTTCTGCCCGGCGCCCTGCTGGCTGCGCTACCTCCACTCTGGGCGCCCGGCAGCGCGCCCCAGACCGCATACTGTTACCAAGTCAGTCAACTGGTACCCCTCACGCTGCTGGAGCCTTTCTGTGCAGGAAAAGGATCCGAAGCGCACCAACCTCAGATCGCGTCTCTTTCTACGCCACCCGACCAGCGCACTCAGGGGAAAGAGCAACAGGCTGTAGAGGAAGATACTAGCGTAAAGAAAGGGAAGGGCAAACAGGTTGGAAAGGGTCAAAAAGGCAAGGAGAAAGGCAAAAAGGCGCGACGTGAGGATGCAAAGCAGCTAATGAAAGAGGAAAAAGCACGGATGCTAAAGGAGAGGTGCGAATGTGCAGGCTTAGAACGGCCTTGAATTTGCCATGCACTGACCACTTGCGTTGCGAGTTCGAAAAATTGCTTTTGGCTTTGTTTTACAACTGCTTGGTTACCTCACACATAAAATTGAAAATGCCTGGCGTGCAAGCTTCTAACAGTCACGTTCGTGGCATGATTGGCATGCAGTGATGAATTGCGACTACAAGAGGCGGCGGACGGCTTTCTAGTGGCTCCTGTCAAACCCTTGCGCACAATCCCCACTCCTCCTTCTCAATCTTCTTCTTCTTCTTCTTCTTCTTCTTCTTCTTCTTCTTCTTCTTCTGCTATTTTCGATGCCCCTGCTACAACCATGACAACGACGTCAACGATTACTACCACTCTTTTTCCTCCTTCTTCTCCTTCTTCTTCTTCTTCTTCTTCTTCTTCTTCTTCTTCTTCTTCCTCCTCCTCCTCCTCCTCCTTCTCCTCCTCCTCGTCACCGTCTCCTACCTTTTCTCCTTTTGAGGTCACTGGCGCAGCTGGTTCCGCTTGGTCGCTGCCCGCTGTGCCATTGTCCATGGCTTTGGTGCGCCTCGAGGCGGGCGTCCAGCAGCCGTCCAGCTCTAGCCCGGCTGCCAGCGCGCCTGCCTTGCTGCTGGGCTCGCTCCTCTGCAGCGCGGTCGATCCTTTACCCCACCCGACGGAGTCTGCCGCCGATCTGAACGCCACCGCCTCCAGACACATCGCTAGGCTGCTGGCAGTGCCCCCCACGCCGGACCAAGCCATCCGCGCGGGCAGCGAACTGGTGCTGGTGCCGCTGCGCGTACTGGCGGCGGCCTTGGCTGCGGTTCTGTAGTCATGCATCTGCTATCTATCTATCTATCTATCTATCTATCTATCTATCTATCTATCTATCTATCTATCTATCTATCTATCTATCCCCGGAGGGCGTCCCTGTCCACGATGTAAGAAAAATTGGTCGAGGGGGCGGGACGTTGGCGAAGAAGACAACCCTCCTAGAGCAAACTGAACTACATGCAAGTGGCTACCTCGCAAGGCTGCACCATGGGTAGCCGTGGCGTCGGGTGTTTCCTTTGAGCTCTCCCATAAAAGGTACTTACCCTGCATTTTGTGCTTGCTAAGTGGATCCCCCTCCTGGGGGGAGCCAGAAAGGCGAAGGCAGGCCTGAGCCGAGCATGCCTCCTGGTAAGACGCTATGGCCTGTTGGCTATGCGACGCTCCTAGATAACAGTATCTATCTATCTATCTATCTATCTATCTATCTATCTATCTATCTATCTATCTATCTATCCATCTATCTATCTATCTATCTATCTATCTATCTATCTATCTATCTATCTATCTATCTATCTATCTATCTATCTATCTATGTATCTATGTATCTATCTGTCTATCTGTCTGTCTATCTTGCCCTGCCATCAGCTGTTCCTATGACTTCGGATGTGCGGCGCTGATAGACAAAACATACCTATGTATCTATCTGTCTATCTGTCTGTCTGTCTGTCTATCTTGCCCTGCCATCAGCTGTTCCTATGACTTCGGATGTGCAGCGCTGATAGACCAAACATATCTGTCTGTCTATCTATCTATCTATCTATCTATCTATCTATCTATCTACCAGGCCTCACGCCAACCCCAGCCCGCTGCCCAGCCATCAACTGGTGGCGGGGTGGAATGGATGGGATATGCAGCGCTGATAGACCATACATATCTATCTACCTATCTACCTATATATATATATATATTATACTATATATATATATATATCTACCTATATATATCATATTATATTATATTATATTATATTATTACATATATATGTATATATATAGATATATATATATATATAAATATATATATAATATATATATATATATGTGTGTGTGTGTGTACGTATATATATTAGTGTGTGTGTGTGTATGTGTATGTGTATGTATGTATGGATGCATGTATGTATGTATCTTCATATGTAATTGTATCTGTATATGTTCATGAATGTGGAAATGTGTACAATATTGATATGTACATAAATATATATATATACATTTAAAGTATTATGCATGTAGGAAAAATCTACCTATTATGCATGTACATTTGTGTGCTTGCAAGTGTATATATAGGTACATAATAAGATTAATGTAATACAGAATTTTGTTTTCAGTTGAGGTGTTTGCAGTATGGAGGATGCATGCATGTACATTGGTACGTATGTGTGTAATGTATGTAGATGCAAGTTGTGTCTAATGTATTAAATTTATACTGTGTTATCATAATGCTCAGCAGGGGTTTGATATGTGTGTAATGTACGTAGATGCAAGATGTGTCTCATGTATTAAATTTATGTTTAGTCATCATTATGCTCAGCAGGGGATCGATACCTCCTGGACTCCCACTTCAACCCTCCATCCCCAGCCCCTATCTAGATAAACGCACAAATACATACGTACGTTCTCACATACATACAGACAGACATAACATCGGTACACAAAAATGCATCCATACATTCACACAGCGCAACCATACACCCACAGGCCAGACAGCGCTTGCTGGAGGATGTCTACGTCGAGCAGCGGCAAACGCCTTACCACCTTCGTTTCCAAGCCGCACACGCCGCGCAGCTTGCGCAGAGGTGTGCTCAGCGTCATTTCCCGCTCTCCTTGCGTGCGCCCTCTAGTGATGCGGCCGCGACGTCGGCGCCCGTGTTGCTGCGGACCATGGTGGAGACTGGCCTGGCTGGCCGAGTAGAAGTCACCAGACTACTGGCTCTGTTGCACAAGCCGAATGGTATCCACAATATATCAAGACATGTGCCGCACAGGTGGTCATTATTTTATGGTGTCTCCATAGGCACAGTCATTCAGCGGCGACCAGCTTCCATCTCTGCGGAAACATGGGCGCGTGTTGAGCTGGAGCTGTGGAGCCCCTTGCAGGCGCTGGAGGAGGAGGACGAGCCATCAGAAGGCGGCAGGAAGCGAGCAGCTGAGGCGTCCATGAAGCCGGCCTGGTGGGGGCTGCAGCCGGAAGGCGAGGCCGCTGCAGCGGCCAGCGGCCCCGGTGGGATGGAAGCGCAGTTCCTCCCCGGTCGCTTTGCTTTGCTGGCTCCCCAGACAGGAGAACTTCTTGCTGTGGGCATTCTTGAGTGACCTGCACGCAGTGCTGCCAGTTACATATCAATATAGTACGGATCATACCAACTAAAATAGACTCTCGCGTACAATATCAGAAGTTCTTCTTCTTCTTCTTCTTCTTCTTCTTCTTCTTCTTCTTCTTCCTCTTCCTCCTCTTCCTCGTCCTCTTCCTCTTTCTCTTCCTCTTCCTCTTCTTCTTCTTCTTCTTCTTCTTCTTCTTCATCATCATCATCATTTTCCTTCCTGCTGCCGCTTCTGCTGCTTCTCCTTCTTCTTCTTCTTCTTCTTCTTCTTCTTCTTCTTCTTCTTCTTCTTCTTCTTCTTCTTCTTCTTGATTTGTCCTTCTTACTTCTCCCACTATGTTTCTCCTTTAGTTCTTTTGTCTCACTGCATCTTCCTTTGGTTTCCAACTCTTTTGTTCGCTGGTCCGCGCTTCACTTCAGTTTCTTTTTTGGTATTTGGTCTTGCTGCCTATGGTTTGCTGCTCAATGCGGTCGCTGCAGTACGAAGACTAGTTCAAGCGGTATTCATTCACAGAGCCACTCACTCACTCCGACGTCTCTCACTCGCTAATATTATTAATAATACCCAAACACTGACACACAAACCATGACACACACACACACAAACACACACTCATTCAGGTATCACCTTTATCTCTGTTTACTATTAGTCTGTAACACACACTGTATACTGCATCGTTGTTTCGCTATTGGAATTTAATAGGAATTACTCTCAGTGTGATTCTTATTATCAAGTGTATTAAAAATATAAGATGAATTCTCATTACATTTCAGGTTTCGAAGAATACTTCCGGTTATTACTAGTAATTCAGTGTACACAATCTCTGACATGGAATATGGGAAAAGCTTTTTCATGCTTGCAGGTGATGCATTACACTAGATGTCCACTGTCTTTGTTTACGTGATAGCAAGCGGAAAGCTGGCAAAGGATATATTAGCGCAAGGCTGGGGCGAACATCAACAGAGAAAACTGTCGTAACTGCTTCTGTAGTACAACTGAAACTTGGTGCGTCCCCCTCCTACCGGCTGGCGACTTACTACGAAGAAGAATTTAAGAATACTGAAACAATTCCCGCCAGTCTAACTGACGATGTCACACAAAAGCAATAGATAATTTATTAATTAATAATAATATTTAGTCATACCGGCCCACCCCAATGACAATTACCTATTTTTACCTATATCACTCTAAGTGTAACGGTGAATTTAATGCTTTGGCGGTCTGGGGTTGGGGCACTTAGTGACGTGTAATTATTCAAATATCTAAGTAAAGTAAAGTTCCGAACCCTCTCGTCCAGTGGGTTATGGGCCTTGGCAGCGCTAAGTGACTCTGGCACTGCAAGCAAGGAAGGAAGAAGACCATCGCCGACCTGGGAGGCGACTGTCAGTGAAAGGGTTTGTGCCATTCCAAAAATTGGCACACAAACAGGGAAGCTTTCGCACTGAGACACTTTCGCTTTGTTTTTGAACGCATTGTACCTGTCCACCGTTTTGGTTAGGTGACCTGCGTTGGGGGAAAGAGGACAGCACTCCAGTGGGACTGCTACAACAGCTACAACAAATGAAAACTAGACAGTAAGACCTCAGCATGAGTTTCAGTACTCTAAGAGAGTAGTATAATATGAAATTTACAAGGGTCGTTTTTTCGTGCCTTAAAACGACCTCATAAATTTCATTTCTCTTCTCCTATTGATTTGGCGCACAATCAATACGAGAGCACAAAACACCCCAAAGAGCCCCCAATCTAGCACTGAGAGAAAAATATTGTAAAAGAAAAATTTTGTCTTTTGTATAGAATATCTCAAACATGTTTGAGATTACGCGCAAACAGAAGAGAGCAGAATATGTAAAGGAAAGAAGAAAACAGAAATATACATGTGTATGTGGTAAAGTAATAGGTATATATGGAAAATATCAACACGAAAAATCTGACTTTCATAGAGACTACTTCGCAGAGAAAGAAGAGGTTATGATAGGAGGACATAAAGTTATTCGTATAATTCGTAGAAATGACGACATTGAAAGATATTATAAAAATCACTCGTGATCTGTTATAATAATGTTATAAAAATAAAATGTAAAGTCAAATTCAAAGAAATTGACTTGTTCATTTAAAAGAAATAAATATTATTACTTATATAATATGTCTTCTATAATGATACAAGCGGACAAGGAATTGAAAGAACTATACAACTTACATTTTCCAGAAGCATTAGCAGACGATAGAAGTATTAAGAAATACACTAGAAGAGAAACGCTTCAACGATATAGCAAAGCCTTTAAGTTTTGGGATGAACAGAAAAACAAAGCATTAGAGGCTCCAACGATGTTGAATATTCACAAATGGGAAATATGTGAAGAAGCAATAAGACAACTTAAATTAAGGGTGATGATTGTATTAAATAATAAAATGTAAAACCATTTAAAGAAATAAATATTATTACTTATAATATAGATATGGGGAGACACAAGAAATATCTCACACCTGAGGACAAACGAAAGGCTAACTCCGAAAAGGCGCTCGCATATTACAAAAGAAATAAGGATGAAATTAATCAAAAGAGGAAGGAGCAATTAAAAGAACGAAACAGAAAACTTAAGGAATATGAAGAAATGAAGGCGAGAGGAGTATAAAAAACAAAAAAACGAAAAATGATTTTTTTTATGAATTAATTTCATGTTAAAGGTAAGACAATTTATATATATATAAAGGTAAAACAATTTAATTTATTTTCATTATTTTTATATCCTAACTAATATAAAAGTAAAATATGCCACCACCATTACCGCCAAGACCAACAAAGGAAAATGTAGAACTAGCGAAGATAAGGGTGAATTTGAAGAAAACTACAACAAGAGAAAACAAAAGGGAATTTAAAGTAGTAGAGTTGAAATCTAGGCGAGACAATAGATTAAACTCTCTTACATACGAGAAGCAAGGATTAGATATAAACTTTTATGATACTGACGCATTAGAGCGAGAGGTTCTACTTCCAATACTATTAGATGCGAAAAGAAATGGTATGACAGGAAATGCGGACGTTCATATTACTATAACCTATATAACCGACCACGAAGAATTAAATAGATATTATAAAAAGAAAACATTTAATTCGTTTCAAATAAAAAACTATGACTATTTTATTGAAATCTTAAATGAGTTTAACATAAGCAATATTGAAGCGTCTGGACTTGGTTATGAACGGATTATTGAATATGCTAAGGTAGTAGTAGTTCAAGAAAACGGAGGAGGATGCTACGAGGGAAAATACAAAAGCAAACAAACGAAATATGAGGAAAGTATATTAATATCTCCCGCCAGCAAAAATAATAATTGCTTATTCTTCCTTTGTAAAGACATTCTCAATATGCCACTTATTAATAGAAAAAGATGTAATGATATTAGAGAACAATTCAATCTTTCTAATGATTGCCCTATACCATTCTCTACAGCCGTAAAAATCCTTAATACTTTGATAAAAGAAGGAAAGACATATGAAATAACAAATGCCTTAACAAAAGAAACTATACGCACGAACAACATCGGAGAAGAAGCGGATATTATGATTTACTTAGAGAATAACCACTATTTTGGATTAATTAAAAGATGTAAAAAGAAATGTGAAAAATGCCTGACTAAGTATTTTACTAAACATACTTGTAATCCAAAAGTTATCAATTACGCGAATAGAGAAATATTAAAGAATGGAAAGAGACATTTAATAAGGAAGGCGCATAAAGAAAAATATAATAATAAAGATGAACTTCTTCATTATGACCTTGAAACTTTTAGAAACAACACTCTTGCTGACGGCTTTGATATTCACGACTGCTATATAGTCGGATATACTCAAGGGACGGAAGGATTTAAATATTATGCTGGTATTGATTGTATTTCTAAATTTCTGGATTTAGTCTTAGAGAGAGGAAGAAAGTTAGCAGTAGAATGGGCTAACAAACGACCACCATATCTCCAACGCGTCGGAGATATTCCAGTCAAGAAAATAGCAGGAGTAAGAAAGAAGAGAAACAAAGATGATGAACCACCAATTTTATATGTGAATGGGTTTAACGGCGCGAACTTTGACCACTACTTCATTAAACAGGAATTAATAAGAAGAGGTATCAGACCAAAATCACATATGATTAATAATGGCTCAATAATCTCTTTACAATTTGAAAATATCAAAATGTGGGATATGTGTAAGCATACTCAGGGGACATTAAAAGAAAACTTAGAAAATATGAAATGTAAAACTCTTAAAGGAGATTTTGACCACGACAAGGCTTCTACTTGGGAAACAATGAGCGAAGAATTAAGAAATAAGTGTCTTGAATATTTGAAGTGTGATGTTATGGGGTTAAAAGAGTTATATGACAAAATAAACACAGAGATATTTGAAAAACACTCAGTGAATTTAACTTCATACATTTCAACTTCAAGCCTTGCTTTTAATATCTGGAAGAAAATGATTGATGGTAAGCACGATGTAAGACTCCCAACTATTGAACAAGAGAAAGCGTTTAGAAAAGCGGTTATCGGAGCAAGAACATATCCAAGCAAAAAAAGATTTATTTCAAAACAATACAAGGACTACTTAGCGGGGAAAATCACATTTGACGAATTAACCGATTATTTAGTTGATGCGGATGTCGTATCTTTATACCCAACAGCGATGCTTAATTTATTTATGGTTGGAGAAATTAAACTGGCTATCGCACCATTTGATTATAATAATCTTCCTATCGGTATTTACAATGTTGATTATATCTCACCGAAAGACATTCTACATTCAAGAATAGGACAGAGAAATAAAATGGGCTCATTAAAGTGGAATTTAGCGGATATGAAAGACCAATGGCTTACAAGTGTTGATATTGAAGATATGATTAAGGAAGGCTACAATATAACAATTCATAAAGGATATTATACAGAGGAGGCCGAACCAGTTTTCAAAGAATATATATTAGAAATGTTTAAGGCGAAAGAAAATAGCGAAAAAGGCACACCGCAATATTTATTAGCCAAACTATTTATGAATTCGTTATACGGAAAGATGATACAACGTCCTATCCCAACAGAAGCAGAATATATTAAATCAAATGAGGAGTATTGGAAATTTTGGACAAAAAATTATATATCTGATGTGGTTGAATTCAAAGATAAAGACGGAAACAAACTTTGGCACGTATCTGGAATGCCTAGAAATGAAGTAATAATTGAAGAGAGTATTACAAAACCTTCTCACTACGGGGCTTTCATTCTAGCATATAGCAGGCGAATTATGTATAACTACATAAAGAGGCTAATCCAAATAAAGATATAGAGGCTGATTTCTATTACACCGATACCGATAGTCTAGTGTTGCATGTTAGGTTCGCCAAACTAATCAAAAGGCTTGGTGATAAATCTCTCGGAGGAATAACGGATGACTTAGGAGATTGCTGTAAGATAATAAGAGGAATATGGATTGCTCCTAAATTGTATATGTTAGAATTTACAACGAATGAAGCCTTTCTCCCTTACCTTACTAAGAATGACTTGAAACATAAAGACAAAGGAGTTCATATAATTGAATGCTACGAAAACGAAGGAGTAAAAAAGAGATACTACCACCTTAGAGGTAAGGGGTTGAATTCAAAAGGGCTAAATCCAGATGTATATGAAAAGATGGATTTAGGTGAAAGCATTGAAAATGTTAGAGATTTTCAAATGAAGAAAATTCATTTATCACGAAATAGCAAACAGCAAAACATTAACCATTTCAGCATAGTTCATACTACAAACATAAAAAAGAAAGTTAATGATAATAAATGGCAAGGTCGGGAGTTTATCAATGAAAATGATAGTATTCCTTACGGGTATCAAACGATGTTTATGAGCGAGTGAAAATGAGAGTAGCGAGGCGCCGCCGTCTGGAACCAGTCGGGCTGCCAGGGCGCCGTCGTCCGGCTTAGCTCGCCGGCCGCCTGGAGCAAGCAGCAACAGTCCTTCGGCTCCCCAGCGCTCGCCAGCTCTTGCGACCACCACCCGGCCACCACCCGCAACCTCCACTTCAGAGTATTGCCCACTGGGGGGTCGCCCACTGGGGGGTCCTCCTCTACCGGAAGTTGCCCCAAGTGGGTCAGCTGAGTCCACAGTAGCTCAGAGTACGTGTGCGGCAGTAACCCAAGGCTGCTCGCCACGAGGCTCAGCAAGTTAGCGAGATAGAGCGTACGAGTTCGCTCTAGCCCTGCCGGCCCCTTCTTCCCGGCCCCCCTGAAATACGCAGGCCTCACGTTGCCCAGCACGAACGACCGGTCGCTTCTGCTGTACAGCGTGTCCGTTGGTGTCAAGCTGGCAAGCATAGTATCCATCTCCGCCAGTCCGACCAACAACTTCGCGACAAACGTCCCAAACGGTTCGATCTTGCGCTGTCCGCCCGGTCCTGTCTGGGCGTAGGTCAGTAGATTGGTCTCCTGCTGGAGCTCGAGGCCAGGGGTGAAGGCCATCGCGATCCAGTGGTGCTGGGCGCTGGCCAAAGCTCGCCCATCCGGGGGGAGCTCCGGGGATCCTTCCGTAAGCTTAAGACAGCCGTAGACCTCAGGCGCCAGCCCCTTTTTGCGCAGGTGGTCTTGTAGCCGTAAGCTGTTGACCAGGTCCGAGACCAACGGAGCCTCCTCCTTCTTGTTTCCGGAACTCAGTTGCTGCAGACACAAGCCCTGATCGACCCCGACGGACAGCGCAAGGCGATCAGGCCGGCCTGGCCCTAGGTCATACAATTTCGCTAGGTCTTGCCGGGCCATCACCAGGCAGTGAATGCTGCTAGGCCAGGGACTCTTCATGCTCAAGGATGCGCTGGTCCCTCGGAGCTTAAGAAGCCTGGCGGCTAGGCCGGCATCACCTTCCTCCGTTTTATGCTCTTCTATTTGTAAAGGAGCCCATTCCTCCAGCCAGGGTTGTATTCTGGCCTCCCTTAGGTGCCCCTGGCATAACCTCCGTAGCAGGCCGGTCAGCTCCACGACGCGCTCGCACTCAGTCTGCACTCTGGCCCGCTTGGACGACAATGGCTCTTGGCCACGCGATGGGTCCATGGCCATGGACAATATCGCGGGGGATGGGGGCCTTTTACACAAGGGAGGCAAATACCTGTCTCCCTCCCGAGCACGATCCTCCCCTGTCTCTTCCTTCCCTTCCCTCCCCTTGTTCCTTCCCTTTGTTTCTACTCTCCGCCCCTCTTCTTCATCCGCTCTGCTGGAAGAGGGGAGGGACTACCCCCCCCCTCCACTCGCCCGCACCGTCTGCCCCCTCCCCTGCCACGCCCGGAGGCCAGGCGCCGGAGAGAGGGGAGGTTTTGGGGGGGGGGGGGGGGCCGTGCCCCGCCTGCGCCGCGTGCCCTGCGCCCCCGTGCCCCCCCCCGCTGCACCCCCATCCCCGGCCACGCCCGGGACCGGACGCCGCGGAGAGGTAGGTGCCAGGGGCCCCCAAAACTAGTCGGGGGCACAGGAGTGGTCTGGCCTAGCTGATGACCGGTTACGACGAAGCTTGGGTCAACGAGGGCGAAACCAAGGACCTAGTGTGCGTCATCTGCCTGTGCGTGGCGCGCGACCTCGTCCAGCACGGCTGCGGGGCGTCGTTCTGTGAGGCTTGCTTCCGGCAGAACCAAGCGGCGGGCCGCCCCTGCGCCAATTGCCGGGGGCCCGCCGACGCAGCGGCCGCCCACCGCGACCGCCTCGCGGTGCAGAACCTCCTGGTCCGCTGCCCGTCCAACTGCGGCGCCACCTTCCGCCTCGGCGACAAATCGCGGCACTTGGCCGACAAGGCACCGCCCTCTCCGCAACTGCTGCTGCTAGTACCACCGGATCTGCCTGTGTCTGGATTTGGAATTATGGGCATGGTAAGGCAATTAAGGGAGCTGTTACCCTGTTTAAGAAAGATGTGGGTTCGGCCGCCTGCGACCCGCACTGCTCTAATAAAGCTGAAAAGACTAGCAAGCTGGTGGGTGAGGCTTGCGATTGCTGTGCCATGGACGCGGCATGTCGCAAGGGTTGGGAGTACGTAGGAGCGGTGGCCGTAGGAGATCACAGATCTCTTCAGTATTCCTTACGCAAGCGAATCTAGCTAGCTGCGCTATAGACTTCCTTGCTAGTGTTGAATAATGACTGAAGGCAGTCACACCTCTGTCCGCCTCTCCTTCGCTCCTTACCTCCTCTTGTTTGCTCCCAGGCACAGTGCCAAGCGTGTGTATTAAAAAATGAGCGGGGCTACTCTCTCTTCCCCCCCCCGCGCCTCCGGGTGCCTTTGCTTGCCTTTCTGGTCGCCGGAGCCAAAGCCATATTAAGGTTAGACTGAACTATTTTATTGGAATAAGCGTGGGGTGGTGCAGTAGCGTGTCTCCCGGCGGTCGGCCGGCCGTGCAGTCCTGGTGAGCGAGAGGAAGGCATGAGAGAAGCCCCTGCGCGTAGTGCCATGACCTTGAACTGCGTTGTACACACCAGGGCCGGCCGAGGCCCGGCCGCCCGCCTAGGCCAGGAGCCGGTACGCGGAGCACACGTCGGGGAGGGTAGTGGCCAGGGCCCACGCCACGTCGTGTGGCAGGCGGACGGGCCGAAAGGCGCCCGGCCCCTCGGCCGGGCGGGCCACTACCCACACCAGGGCGGCGAGCGTCGGGACTAGCGCCGCCGCCCGGTACCAGCACAGGGCGCCCACGCGCCCGTGGGCCGCGGCCGCCGCCAGCGCCCAGGCCAGCGTGTGCAGCAGGGCCCAGCCGCCCACGCAGAACCACGCCCCCGCGCGCTGCGGCACCAGCCACAGGCACAGGACGAGCAGCAGTCCGAGCACCAGCAGGGGCCACTGCCCCCCGACCTGGCCACCGCCCGCCAGCCCCACCAGCGCTAGCGCCCAGCCCTGCGACCAGCACCAGTGCACCTGGCGCAGCGCGGCATGCCACAGCGCCAGGCGCGCGCCCCACTCGACGCCCAGGGGATCCGGCACGCCTTCCGTCGCCAGCAGCCGCCCCCCCCCCCCCCCCCCCCCCCCCCCCCGCCCCCGCCCGCGCCCGACCACGCCGGCGGGCCAGGGCTAGCAGGAACAGCGCCGCGGCGTAGCAGCAGAGCTCGGCCCTGGCCGTGAGCGCCGCCAGCCCCAGGTCCTGCGGGCTCCGCCACGCCGGTCGCTTTTTAGTGGCCGTGTGCCAGTGGTCGTAGGCATAAGTCAGCAACAGCAGGCCGCCGCCCACCAAGGCCCAGCAGACCACGGTCCAGTACACCTCCCCGGCCAGCGCCACAAAGGGCGCAAAGCTTCGACGCAGCAAGCAGTGGCTACCAAGATCAGAAGTAGCTGCAGCGGGTCCACCCGGCGGTAGGACCAGCACAGGCCTCTAGCTCCCGGCTTCATTACTGGTGCACCCCCGGAGCCACCCGCCCCCACGCACGCCCCCCCCGGCCGGCCTCCCCGCCCGCCCCGCCCCCCCCCTGCCGCCCGCGTGCCGCCCCCTCCCCCCTCCCCGCCGCCCGCGTGCTCCCGGGCCGGGAGGGGGGAGCGCCCCCCCCCCCCCCACGGGCCGCCGTTGACCAGGGGCGCGAGGGGGCGGCACGCGCTGGCGGAGGGGGGGGAGCGCGCCTCCCCCCCCTCCGGACGGGCGCGCGCCGTACGCCGCCGGGCGTGCCGCCCCCCGCGCGCCCCCTGGTCAACGGCGACCGAGCCACAAAGCCCGGAGCTGACCGACATGCCAAGCGTGCTGGAGCAGCCGTGCCGGAGCACGAGGAGTGTGTCGCGGCCCCCGGCGACGCGGGCGCGGCGGAGCCCCCGAGCAAGAAACGCCAGACCGAGCTAGACATCCGCCTGGTGGAGCTCTCCGGGGCGGAGGTACGCGCGGTGTTACCAGGCAGGCTGTGCACGGAGCTCTTCCGCCTGGCCTACGTGGACATGAAACAGCTGTCCGCGACCTGGAACCAGGTGCAGGCGATAGATCCGCGGGCCCCCGCCTGGGCCAAGCTACGGTTCCAGTCGGTGACTACCCGCGCCGTGGCTACCTTTGGGACTACGTACAAGTTCTCGGGTGTGACGACGCCCGGGTTCGACCTAACGCCCGCCCTGCTGGAGGCAGGTGCGCTGCTCGCCAAAGCCGTCTGTGGCGAGGAGCGCCGGCCCGTGCGGGTGCATGCCAACTTGTACCCACTCGACGGCCGCCGGGTGGGACAGGGACGCATCAGTTTCCACCAGGACGCCGAGGACGGCCAGGACCCGTCGCTCATCATCTGCTTGTCCATGGGCCCCGCCTCTCTGATCAAGTTCAGGGCCGTGGAGCAGTCGGACCGTGCGGCCGGGCGCTTGCTGGCCGCGTGGCCGGAGGCGGCCTGCCTGACGGCGGGTACGCCGGTCGAGCTGGTGCTGGGTGCCGACAGCGCTACGGTGCCGGTACACGTGTACGCCATGGTGGGCCGGGACTTTCAGGCGCGTCTACAGCACGCGGTCGACGTCCCGGCCGCGAACAAGCAGAAGGACGTGCGGGCTTTGTCTGCTCGGCTGCAGCAGGGCACCGCGCCATACACCGGCGTGTTCAAGCCGGCCCAGCACGCGCGCGTGTCCTGGACCTTTCGTTATGAGCCCCCGCAGCCGCCGGCGGGGCTGCGCGGAGCCAAGCCTTGTTCTTCTTCTTATTAAAATGAAATGTAGCCAGACAGAATGTGCTGGGCCAGCCCAGCCCGTCAGTGAAGCCGCCGGGCCCGCCAGGTAGAGACCGGCTCCCCCCCGGCGCTTGACAGCTCCACACGCGGCCGTGCCCTGCCGGCCGCCAGCAGATTCCTGCCCCTGCTACCAGTGGCGAGAGAGGCCCGCCGACCGGAAGGGCGGTCCCCCCCCCGCCTGCTCCGACCGAAGAAGCACTGGTTTCTAGGTCAGCGTCGTAACGAGGCCGGTGGTTCGCCCAATCTGGACCGCAGATTGCGCAGGCTCGACAGTTGGAGGGAGGCTGCCGCGAGCTGGCGGCAGTTTGTAATGGTGATGGCGACCGCGCCAGGCTCACAAGCAGGAACGCCCAGCCGCCGTCGCTCTAGCCGTGGACAGCCGACCAGTGTCAGCACCAGCTTCTGGCACCGGGGTAAGTCAGAGGACAGGGTAAGTCCGGCGAGCGAAGTGCAATTCACGACTTGCACCGTCAGGTCGACCACGTCCGGCATGGCCGGTAGCACGAGTTCTAGCAGAGAAGGGCACTTGTGTACTGTCAGCTTAAAGTCCGTGTAGTTCGGCAGGCTCGCTGGCAACACCAGCCGCGTAAAGCTCTGGCAATCGTTGACCACCACGTGCGCTCCACGCTTCTGCTCGGTCGGGGCCGAGGCCACCCTTTGCAGCAGTGGCAGTCCGAGAGACCGGAGCTTGCCACACCTCTGGGCTAAGGCATACAACGTGCCTTGGAGCTCTGTTTCTGAGGGAATTCGCACGTCTCCAGGGCAGGACAATCTCTCAACCTTAGCTCGAACGCACCCGCTACTCGCTTGAGTCGGGGCAGCTCCAGTCGTTCAAGGACGGCGCAATCGCTAATGGTCACCTGGAGCCCCGAGCCCACGTGCTCCAGTGCCGCGAACGTGCACGTCCGTAGCTTAGCACAGGATTCGACGTGTAGGGTGCTCTGGATGCCTCCTGTCCCTTGCGCATTGCGCTTTAGCGCCGCGAACGTGCGCACTGGTAGGTCAGCACTGGCTTGGAAGTACGGGCTGCTCGGGGGGTCTTCTTTACCCTCCACCTTGCTCAGTGCTGGTAAAGCCAAGCCGGTCAGCTGCTGGCAGTCCCAGAAGCCAAGCCAGAGGCTTTGTGTGAGCGTGTGGAGTGCAGGCAGCTCTACGGTTGACAAGACCGAGCACCCCCGAAATCCTAGCTCCAGACCACCTACTTCCGTCAGCCTTGGCAAGCGGATTTCTGCTAAGCTCCGACAGTGGATGAAGTTCAGCTTGACATCTCCCGTGACCTCGGCAAGCATGGACGCGCCGAACGCTGCCAAAGCATTAGTGTCGCTGACGCCAGCGCTGAGGTACACGCACAGACCCCCGGCGTTCGACAACTGTGGTAAAGACAGCTCGCGCAGAGCGGGGCATTTGTACAGCCTGATCGCGAGGCTCCCGCTAGCCTTTCTGAGCTCTGGCAGGCGCAGCCGGAACAGGCTGTGGCACTCCCTGGCTTCCAGATCCAGACTTCCTTCGCCTGGCTTGAGCCGGAGTTCCGCGGCACAGGACCGTTCGATACACACGCGTGCAAGCTCGCCCCGGCTGACCTCGGTCTCGATAGTGGCGAGGGCTTCACATCCTTCGACCCTTAGCCTGCCGCGAGAGGTCTTGAGGGCAGACAGTGCTACACAACCTGTGATCCAGATATCTATTTCGCGATTACCGAGCTTCCCCTGGGTGAAGGCAAACTCTTGCAGGCGCGGCAGATGGCGCAGGTTGAGGTGCGTGTGGCCGTGCAGGACCGTGTTACTAAAGCGAAGCGTAGTAACCGCGGCCAGGAAACCTGGCGCGGGTGCGTTCTCCTGCTTATGGGCGAGGTCCAGTGTAGTACTTTCTCGTATGGCCAAGTGGTGAAGGTACAGTCGCTCGATGGGGAAGGCCTGGTCCCCGGCGAAGGGGAAGTACCGTTGGCTGGCGTCAGTGAGCTCAGCTAACGTTTGCTCGTGTTCCACAAGGTATTTCTCACCCCGGGAGATCACCAATTGGGTAAGCTTAGGAGGCGAGGAGGGGCCGAGCCTAAGCCTGGCTGCGGCCCCGAGCGCGCGCCAGTAGTTTTCTCTCCGAAGCTCCTCCGTAGCCAAGTGCGCACTGGCTAGCGTGTCGGCCGGGGGAATCAGCAGAGGCGCAAACACCAGTTGGGCGGGCCGAGTACGCTGAAACCTCTGCCTAGCTTGCTGCCACTCGTGGCCGGGGGGCCCCTGTCCTGCTGCCACCTCGGGCTGGTAGTGCGTGCCGGTCCACTGCTTGATTTCCTGCAGGTAACCCTGGGGGCTCGCCACGAAATCGTCCAAGAGCGAGGCCAGGCCCTGTGAGCTCGCTGCAAATTCGCGCAGTACCGAGTCTACCGGCCGCGGTACATCCCCGTGCTTAGCCAGGAGCTTCAGACAACGCAGGTGTAGGTAGTTCAGCAAGGTTGTTTCTTGTTCGACTGCTCTCCGTACGTTGGACAAGAATAGGGTGTTGGTCGTCAAGACCCGCCGGGCGTCCTCTGCACCGAGGAAACCCGGGATATTTAAGTTGGCCGACACGAGGCCAGCGTCCGGCGGCCGCCGACAAACCGCGCATTTCTTTTCTCGCCCAGGGGGGGCGCCGGGCCGGACATGTTTCGCTCTTTGCTTACGACCGGACGGAGACCCCTCTCACCAGGAAGAGCTGGCGGGGGGGGGGGGGCGCTCTCTTTCCCCCCCTCCCGCACCCCGCTCTCGGGGGAGGGGAGGGGGGGGGGGGCCGCGCGCTGTCCTCTTTGTGTGTGCCAGTCCGAACAGGGGCGCGCGCCGGGCGCCCGCCCATTCCCCTCGCATCCCGCTCGCCGAGGGAGGGAGGGGGGTGTGCGTGGGGGTCGGCGCGCCCTCCGTGCCCGCCGGCCCGAACAGGGCGCGCGCCCGGCGCCCCCCCCCCCTTCTCCTGGCCAGCGTGTCGCACACACCACCCTCACAAAGCACTCTCACACGAAATGTCAAAGCCTAGCCAAAGGAACGCCACCGTCAGCAGCCCTACTGCCAACAGCCCTACTGCCAACAGCAGCAAGAAGCAAAAGACCGCGCCAGCCGACGCCGAACCTTTCGAGCTTGTCCGGCGAGGCAAAAACGCGCTGAACCCGGAGTGGTGCGCTCAGCGCGACGAATGCCTGCTTTTTTACGAGGACCATTGCAGCGAAGAAGAAGAGCTCGCTCTCTTGGTGGAACAAGTGAACAAGGCGAAGCAACCGGCAGAGCTCAGGGCCGTGTGCCAGAAGCTGCTCCGCGGGCTAGTGGGCGCACGGGCGATCGCCGAGACCTTCCAAGGCTTCGCGGACAGGAGCGATTGCGACAGATGCCAGCTCTACGCTTGCGAAGGCCTTGCCTGCAGCGAGTGGCGGCACCCCGAAGAAACCAGCGGCTGCCCTTGCGGGCACACTGCAAACTCGGACTGAGAGCTTGAGCCTCCTCCTCCAACATTTCGCGCGAGTCTATTAAAAACCTTTTCTTGGCCAAGACTAAACTGTGAGGCTTCCCTGCACACACACGCGCAGCCGGTGCACCCTCTCGCGGCCTGGGGCTGCTTCGTCGTTAGTAGGTAGACTGTTCCGGGGGCCGGGCTCCCCTGCTAAGAGGGCTGCCCTGTCCGTACCTTTTGGTGCGTGGTGACTGACCGGCGCAGAGTGGCGGAAACAAAAACCCCCCTCCCGAACCGGGGAGGGGCACGAGGGAGGAGGGGGGCTGAGAGACAACAAGTGCTGGGAGGGGGGGCCGTCTCGTGTGTCTTGCGTGCGCCGACGCCCGTGGGCTCCGGTTGCCGACAACGCGGGCACGGGGGAACACGGCGGGCCAGAGGAGCAGCCCCCGGTTCAATCCTGCTGTCGTATGACCAATTGGCTACGATGGGGGCAGTGATCGATTGCGCCGCACGGCGAGTAATTTATGGAGTGAAGAATGGAGAGAAGGAGGATATTAATCCGATGATGGCTACTGACTCATACGAGGCTTTTGAGCTGAGTCTAGCAACGGAGAGAAAAAGGTTGGCCTTCGTACATGAGGCAACTGAAGCCTATGTACACCCCTATGTCACAGTGCCGGACGAACTGTCCTGGACCGACAATTGGGAGACGGAGATGCAGGCGTATACGGTTACGATTCCCGCATGGGACAAAAAGTCTACTGATGACTTAATCGTAGCGCGTAATGAGGAGATAATATATGTTGCGAAACAGTGCCCGTCGTTGGCCAGATTCGCAGAAGGTGGTGGGGCAGATGTCCATATTACTAATGGCTACTGTTACCACGCAAAGATGTCAGATGAAAAGAGAGAGGCGTTTGTGCCAAGGAGGAAGGGGCGTATCCCCGATACTCCAGAGGGGTGACATTAAAACTTTTATCACGAACTTTTGGGGCGATGTGCCTACCTGGCCGCGCTCATTAACTGAAGTGAAAAAGTGTCTACGGACTCTATTTGAGAGTAACAAGCCGTATACTGTCATTCTGCCGTACAATGAGAAGGCGATATGGGCACAGGAGATAAGGGACCGGCTTATTGATCATCCTATACCGGTTCCCTCTCGCAAGCAACAGTTAGTGGTGGCTTGTCGACTCGGGTCTCGGGAGCAGAGCAGTGCATACAAGCGGAAGCTCAGAGCCCAGGACAAGTTGAAATTGATACCTCAAGCTTTCACATGCTTTGATGGTTTCTACACCCGTAAGGCTCCGATACAATACGCGAACCTTATTGATATGCTTGTCGGACTCGGTCATGATGATGAGCCGGACACAGTCACGTATGAACGGACGGGACTGGACGATTTGTCCGAGGAAGATTTGAGTTTGGAGGAGGACTTAGCGCCCCTCAAAGAACATAAAAAGATGTCGGAGGAAGATTTCCAAGCGGCGGCGCGGAAAATTTTAGAAGAAGGAGTGGGTACGGAGAGAGAGAAGGAGCTTTTCAAAGCTAAGATGGAGGCGTACAGAGAAATTTTCGACCCTCCTCGGGCAGGTGGTGTAAAGTCGGAGGACTTCACTGCGGTCATTTACAAGATACCGGGTGCGGAGCCATCTCCGGCACCGCGGAGGGCAAATTTGAGCATACATGAGGCGAAGATAGCGGAGGAGAACGTGAGACAGTTGCTCAATGAGGACTTTATTGAGAGATCTACATCTCCAATTGTCTCTCAACCAAAAATCGTCCCCAAGCCAGGAGGAGAATGGCGTTTGACGATCAATTATGCCCGTGTGAATAAGGTGCTAGAGGAAGAGAAAAATCCTCTGCCGACCTTAGAAGAGGGCAGGAGAGTGCTGCGGAATGCTAAATTCTATTCGGTCATTGACCTTAAGAACTGCTTCTGGCAGATACCACTGGACGAGAAATCCAGATGGCTGACTGCATTCGTGGTTGGTATGGAAATATACCAGTGGAAGGTGCTTCCGATGGGACTCAAACAGGCCCCGGGGCTCTTTCAGAAGGCGATGCAGAAGATGTTGAGTGGTCAATATGACGACCAGTCGGAGGATGGTTTTATGAGAAGGAGAGGACAGAAGGCGGGAGAATATGCATTTTGTTACATCGATGACATTATCGTATACTCTAACACAATGGAAGAGCATATCGATCACTTGTCAGATGTCTTCAGGCGCATCGGAGCTTTTGGCCTGAAATGCAACTTAAAGAAATGTCAGCTTGCAAAGACAAGTGTGACGTATTTGGGTTACGAGATTTCTCATAACAGAGTCTCGATATCGCGCGAGAAGAGGGAGGAGATCATGAGTAGACAGTTGCCAAAGAATCGCACAGAGTTACACTCTTTTCTTGCGATGGCACAGTACTACAGCCAGTTCATACCCGATTGGGGTGCAACTCGGGCTAAGTTGGAGAAGATGATTGATTTTGGAGACTTTGAGAAGTGGGATGAGGAGGCTTTGCAGACGTTTAATACGCTCAAAGATCTCATTTACAAAGATCCCAAGGACGGCGGATTAGTACTTATGATGCCTGACTTTACGAAGCCGTTCGTAGTCGACACGGATGCATCTAAGTTTGCGATTGGCGCGGTGCTGCAACAGGAAGATGAGGAGAAAAAGTTGCGCCCGATCATGTTTATTAGTAGAAAGCTGTGTGCGGCGGAGCGAAATTACTGCACGCGACAGAGAGAGGCGTTGGCAGTAGTATGGGCTCTCAAGAGGCTCAGAGAATATCTATGGGGAGGACCTCTATTCACGGTTAGGACCGATCATCACAACCTTCTTTGGTTGATGAATCATGAACAAACCGGCCGTTTGGCGCGGTGGCAAGCTTTCTTGTCATGTTTCAATTTCACGATGGTCTATTTACCGGGAAAGCGAAACGTAGTCGCTGATAGCCTTTCTAGGCTAGAGTTTCAGTCGGAGGTGTCGGCTCTCGTATCATCAGTGGAAATGATAGATCTGTCCACGGACAAGGTGTACGAGGTAAGCCACATAGAGGCGATACAGATGGCAAGAGGCTTTCGATATGACCGCACGGGTCTACGATATAGTCCTCAAGGCCCGGATCATGGCATATGCTGTGAGGCGCATGTTCTCGAAGACGCTGAGTGGTCTTATGAGGCATACGAGAATGCGAAGGCGAATGTAAAAGAGGAGGAGGAGACGACTGATGTCTATACTGAACCTCCACAGGAAAATCGAAGCGAGCTTGATGAAGACCCGGAGAGGGTAGGAGTAAGGTTGGAGGACGGTACTATCCATATCGCCTCGCCTACCGCATGGAGGCAGCAGCAGGCGACGGATCCGGAGTTCAAGGAGCTCATAACGTTATACAAGAACCCTAATGAGCTTAAAAAGACTCCGCAGATCAAAGATCAAATGAAGGAGATGGCGTGGAGAGATGGGCTATTGTGGTACAAGGGCCAGCATGGCAAATTTGCATCACAGCCTGACAAATGGACTCTCTGGGTACCGGAGAAGTTGAGGCGCTTCATATACATGTTGCAGCCCATAACTGCCCCTTACTGGCACATCCGGGTCGACAAAGAACTCATTGCTTCATAGCGAGGCGATTTTGGTGGAAAGGAATGAAGGAGGAGATAGACAGAGAAGTAGACGCATGTATCCCATGCAAAACCACAAAGACACCGTTGAAGGCGAATTTCGGCCTGATCGGTACATTCCCGTTACACGCCGGGATGTTTGAATTCTTACACATCGATCATGTGGGACCTTTCCCCGAATCGGCCGAAGGGTACAAATACCTTCTTACTGCGATAGATCGAGCCACCAATTATGTCTGGGTTGTTCCTGTTAAGGACGTTACATGCAAGACAACTGCGGAGGCTCTGATCGACAGGATCGTCTCGCAGATCGGAGTGCCTAGAAAGATATGTTCTGATCGAGGTTCTGACTTTAATAATGAAGTCATCGACAGACTATCTAAGTACTACGGGATGAAATGGCAATATGTTACTGCCTATAACCCGAGAGCGAATGGCAAGATCGAGCGGGTACATAGACCTCTCAAAGCCTCGCTTAAGATGTACTGTATGAAGAAGGAGAATCAGAGAGCCTGGGTGGAGGCAGCACCTTCATTTGCCTTTGCAATGAACTGTCTACCCTCATCGGCATTAGGAGGAGCCAGGAGCTCAGTCTCGCCATATCAATTGGTTTACGGCCGAAAGCCTAATATCCCAACATCGCTTCTGCATCCAAAGGACACTTGGGCAGATGAGGATGAGTTGTTCGGGATGAGGCTAAGAGCGAAGATGGAGGCGGAGCAAATAGTTGCGGCGCACAGGGAGGCGGAGCGCAGAAAGACTGCTGCACAAGGAGTGCGACAAGCGCACTTTGATCAAGTCCGTTTCCGGGTTGGGGATATTGTACTCCTGTACCATCCTCAAGTACCCAAGGGGGTTAGCTCTAAGCTGTTTACCCACTGGAAAGGACCATACCAGATTATGGAGCAGATGGGACCTCTGAACTATAAGATCAG
The DNA here is from genome assembly GCA_019918135.1 of Paulinella micropora. Lineage (NCBI taxonomy): Eukaryota > Cercozoa > Imbricatea > Euglyphida > Paulinellidae > Paulinella > Paulinella micropora. The sequence continues at coordinate 87,050 of WBZZ01000355.1, forward strand.
GGGTAGAGGGAAGGTGCAAATTGTGAATGTTCGAAGGCTGATCAAATATGACCCCTTCTTACTCGAGGATGAATCCGTTGAGGAGGCGTTGAAACGGATGAAGGAGGATTTCAAAGAGGTACCGCCTATCAGTAAGGAGGATACCTTAGAGGAGGAGAATGCCTATCGGGCACCTGTCTCGGAGAAGGAGGAGACCGAGAAGGAGAGCAAGGAAGACTTAAACCGCAAAAGCGCGGCGGGGACTCAGTCTAAGGCCCCCATAGTCCGCGGCGGTACAAAGGAGAAGTTCACGGAGGCGCAGAGGAGGAGAGCGCAAAATGACCTTATCTTCGACCAACCGAGGAAGGTGGCGAGATCGACGCGAGCGACGGATGTCCATGGAGGAGGAGAAGAGAATGACACTAACCCAAACGCGGGTAATGTGGACATTCGACATGCGCGATGGAAGGAAGGCGAGGCGATTGCGACCATCAAGTGGGTCCGAGACGCTTTTTATCTGTTGAGACCGGCAGAATCTCATGTTGCCGATGACACTCTCTCAGATCTTTATCTCATGCGAGCTGTGGCGGTCCCGCAGACTACACGGGCAGCGCGGACATCGAAGAGATCCTCAGCAGCAAAAACGATACAACCGGTACTCCATTTTTGGAGAAGCATGGACCCTGTTGAGGATCCAAAAGCTAGACAATACTTACCGGTATACAAAGACGCGAAAGATCTCGAGACTTGGGATGATACTATTACCCCTCGAGACAAAGACCACACTGCGTGGACTATTCAGTCACTGCCTAGGGGAGTGCTTGACATTCCTTTTGACTTATCATTGGGCGCCATCCCTAACAAAATATGGGACATTCTTGAGGAGTCAAAGTTTGACTTGACTTTTGTTGGCGGCCCGCCACCTGGCAAAGGGGTTCGCGCAAGGCGACGAAGGCAGTAAGTGACATTTTTTTCTTTTATCACGCGTCGGACATTGAAAGCTGCATGTGGATTAATCTCATAGTACCCATGTCAGATCATGTCTTATTAAAATATTTTTATACCATTGTTGCTACTTGGCATTTTTATCGCAACATATGAGTGCGAAGGTCAATGGGCAAACGGATACGACACCGTAGAAGGGGATCGCTTGTGAGTTTAGCGATGGTGTTACTGGTACGACCCTGCTTCAAGTATCCAGGGTGCTGTTCTCAATAAATGTTCTCATAGTAGACATATTAAATATTTTTTTCTTTGGATATACTTAATATCGTCATACCAGCACGGTCCGTCTCTACTTGTGTCGGTTTATCGCATGGTCGGGTTCACTCACACCGGATTTGGATATAGTTATTAGGACTGGCCCCCTAGTACTATATTAAGGTAACTGATTGAAAACAAGGGTATGTTATTAAAAGACAATGTATTTACTGATCGGAAGTGTTTTTAGAGAAGGAGAAAAAATTATAATGCTGCTTTTATTTTAATAGTAATACTATTTGTTCTTGACATACTGCCTCAGGATTAAGTTACGGGGGGGACAACGAGTGTGGAAGGAGGAGTTTTTTTATGTATTTACAAAAAATGAGGCTAGAGATTTACAGTTGACTCGTGTCTGGTGTATGCGTTTTATTTATCCACTGCACCGTCTATCCGTGGGTTAATGCACTTAGTTGCAACACCCCGTAGCGTTTGTGCAGAAAAGAAATCAGCAGCTATATGACGAAAATATTGCATATTTCTGTAACCGGAACAGCTACTCTGACACTTAGTCGTACCTCAATTGTAGAGGGGCAGACCAAGCATAAGAGTCAAGTAACGACAAGCCGGACAACACTTGATGCCACTATGTAACGTACGGGCCGGCCGACAATCCCTTTGCCCCCTTGGGGGAAGCCGATGTAAGCGGTCGACCCCCACGCCGAAGACTGACTCCTCATTCGAAGGCGCCCTCGACCGACCGATACATGACATGAAGCATCCCGGCTGTCGAATAAGTAAAAATAATTGGTCCACGTCCAGTGCGAGTCTCCCAATGAGAACTCGTGCCCCCGAGCCTAGCTCTTTCACCTCAGGCATTAAAAGAAATGCCCCGTCTTGATCTCCCCTTTCCCGTAGAAAAATCAAAGTAGCCAATGATCCGTAAGCGACATCAGACTTCGTAGCTTCACGTTTTGACTTGTTTCCGAGGTCGTCCTCGACCCCTGTGCTCTACTGCTTCCGACTGCGTCTCTTTAGCCCTTCTCTTCTTCGCCGCCACTTCTTTCTCACATCTTGGTGCACCTATCAACAAAAATGATATGCCCGCACTTTGGACTTCGTCCCAAATACGAAGCGGAATCCTCCTTTCCTCTGTTAACTCGAACGGCATATCCAACACCACCCTTGGCATCATTTGCACCGTCCATGGTGTAAAATCCTCATCGTCCTTCTCGATGGACGCATCCCATTGCTCCAAATCTTTGCCGTCTCGAAATACTGGCGCAAAGATTCTTTCCCGCGTCATATCAATAACACTCTTGCTGCTCCAAAAGTGCATTGTCGGAGCAAGTCCCAACGCAGCCCGTACCCGCGTTCTAGGCTGTACATACGTAACCTGCATTAAAAAGAAATAATCAAAGTCCTTATCCATGACCGTATCCTCGTGCGGTCGACATAGATAGAACTTATCAACCTGCCAGTCGATCTTAGCCACTTCCTTACCGGCTATCCACGGTTTCTTCCATACCGTGCCTTTCCGATCCGACATTTCCGATGACTTCGGAATTTCCCTCCCATCTTTGACGTCTACCTTGACGTCCGAAGCCGAACGATCCTGTTGTCCAGCATTCCTGGCCTCAGCCTTTTCTTCCTTCTGTTGCTTTCGCAACGCCTCCTCACGCTCCTTGCGCGTAAGCAATGCTGGCGGCTGTCTAAACGCTGGTGCAATACGCCTCAGCGCTTGTTCCTCATTCTCGTCCTCCAGCAAATAAGGACTGAACTTCGCCAACCGACGAACATGAACAATCTGTTCCCTTCCACGTGCCCCCGTAGGTGCAATCTTGTAATTGTACGCACCCGTCTGACGTACTATCTTAAATGGCCCATGCCACTTATTGTAAAACTTAATCGATACCCCTTTCGGTACCGTCGGTACATACAGCAACACTGTATCACCTTCCTTGTACTCCACATGAGAGTACTTGCCCATTTCCTGTTCCCGCTGAACCTCTCTCAGCGTCTCCCGACACTTCTCAATCGCACTCCGTGCTTCCGCGATCGCTCGTAAGCGAACTCCTAACAGTTCACACGGTTCCCACTTATCAGGCGGAAACAACAGTTCCGTCGGCGTGTTTAACGCCCGTCCATAGACCACCTGATGCGGACTGACACCCCGCGCGTGTCCGCCTAACGACGCCGACGCTAAATTGTTGACAGCAAACGTGAACATAGGTACCACATATACCCAGTTAAGCTGGCTGTTCTTACAATAAGTCTTCAACGCTGCCTTCAACGTCCTGTCAACGCGTCCATTGGGTTAAAAGCAGTCACATACTGCCAATCGAACCCAAAGAACTTGGCAATCCTTTGCGAAACCTCATTCGCGAAACTCGTTCCTCTATCCGAAATAATCCTTCTCTGTATCCCAATACGGCCGAATACCTGATCAATCAGCGCCGCCGCTGTCACTTCCGCTGTCACATCCGTAACAGGGACAGTAATGACATAATTGGAAGTTCGATCAATAACCGTTAAGGACCCACATGATCGATATGCAAGGTATCGAAAATATCCAGAGTGATATCATATTCACCCTTAAGCCCCATCTTCGGCCTATATTGCAACTTAGCCATCTGACAATGAGGACAACCCTTCACAAACTCCTTAACCCGTTCTCCCAGGTTATTCCACCAAAAACGTCTCCTTAACGACCACGTCATCCTTTCCACCCCTGGGTGGCTCTGCATAGGACAATGATGCGCCGCAATTAACAAAGACGTTCTGAGTTCCTGCGGAACCCATAACAACCATCGATCCTCCTCATTGGTATATACGCCATCTTTTCCCATATACCAAAGGAGTCCATCCTTTAGTACCAAGCACCGCTTGAGTTTCCTTATGTCAATGTCCTCGGGCCTTGCCTGTGGATTGAGCAGATGTTCTCTCAACTCCTTATACTCCGTACTTTCCTTTGTGAAAGTCCGAAAAGTTTCCACCGACGCCAGTCTGACTGCCGTGTCAGTTTCCAACTGGAATCGAACCTTTTCCGGATGTGCCTCCGGTAACTGAAAAACATGTTCCTCCTTAACTTTTTCTTCATCCTCCAAGTTAAGGCACATCGGGCCCTTCGGTAACAAGACCGCGTTAAAGGCACCCTGCCTTCCTTCCATAACATCCTCCCCCTCTTTCCTATCCGCGGTCCTTGCTTCCGCCCATAGGATATCCTCACACGCCTCTCTCGCGATCGGCGAGTAACAGCATGCACATTTGTCTCGTGCCGCTACCTCGACTGCTTCCAACGCAGACACTTCTTCGCTGCGAGTGTCACGTTGATTGTTATTATGCGTGAACGGATGATACCAAAGCCCCGATGGCAACTTGGTGTCTTCCGCTCCCTGTTCCTCCCAATCATGTAGATCCACATCATGACCCATGATTGCGAACACCGCCCCCGGCGTTCGAAATTCAAACTGTGCCATTCGCACCTCCTTGACCGTATTACGTCGCTGTAAATCATCAACGGCCTTATCCTTCTGTCCACTCTTGTCCTCATACCGAGAACAAAAATCAGGGACAACATTCCTTTTGCCCTTGATGTAATGAATGGTGAAGTCATACTGCGCCAATTCCAACTGCCACCTGGCCAACCTACCTGTATGATCTCCAGACATGAGCCATAGCAGGTTATGATGGTCCGTTCTAACCAAAATGTTAGGAGTACCCCACAGGTATTCCCGCAACCTCTGGAAAGCCCACACTATAGCGAGTGCTTCCCGCTGCCTTGTGCAGTATTCCTTTTCCGCCGGTATCAGCTGCCGGCTGATGAACATAACGGGCCGCAACTGCCCAATGGACTTGTCCATCTGTTGAAGCACCGCTCCTACCGCGTACGAAGACGCGTCAGTGTCGAGCACGAACTGTTCCTTCCAGTCAGGTAACATAAGAACTCGACCTCCCTGCCTTGGGTCTTTAGCGATCTCATCCTTGAGCTCCGCTATCACTCTCGTGACTTCCTCCGGCCATGGGTCGTCCCCGACCCCTTGCTTCAGGAATTTCCTGACCACCGCTACTCTTTCCGCAAACCCCGGAATGAATTCACCATAATACTGAGCCAGCGATATCAAGGAATGTAAGTCCGTCCGAGTCTTTGGCATCGGCATAGACGCTACATAGTTCCTCTTTTCATATGCAATCGCACACCGACCCTCTGAGATCTCATATCCCAGGTACTGTATCTTTCTTTGTGCGAAGTCACATTTCTGTGCATTCAAGCGCAATCCAAACGCGCTTATACGTCGCAAGACGTCCTGCACGTGTTCCACGTGTTTCTCCATACTTTCTGAATAAATGATAATATCATCTATGTAACAGAAAGCATAATCCTCCGTCAACCCAAGACGAACCACCGTCGCCTCATCGTCGTACTCCTTCCCCAGCATCTTAGTCATAGCATGCTGAAATAGACCCGGAGAGCACTTAAGACCCATCGGTAATACCTTCCACACGTATGTAGTCATTCCGACCATAAACGCTGTGAGATACCGACATGACTCATTAAGAGGGATTTGCCAAAACCCGCTCTTAAGATCAAGCGTAGTATACACCTTCGCATGCTTGAGCCGGTTGATCCCCTTCCTGAGATCTGGTACCGGTGTCTCGATCTGCTTCAGAATCTTATTGATCCTATAGTAATTGATACACATACGTAAGGACCCATCCGGCTTGGGCGCCATACGCACAGGTGAAGACACCTCCGATAAGCGTGCCTCAATGATGTCCTTCTCCAAAAGCTCCTGAGTGATTTCCCGAGCCATCCGATCCTCGTGATAGCTCATACGTGACGGTCTCCTGTGACCCACCACGTCTTCACCCAGCTTCCGTCCAAAGTTAGCCTCGTAACCCCGAACAGAGCCCGCCTCAAGAGGCCCAAATACCTCCATATTATTCTCCAAGATACCCTTGAGGGCATCTCGCTCCTTCATAGTACCTTCCCAAGTACTATATTTCTCCGCAATAGCCTTTTCCGCGGCTATCCTAGCCTCCTCGATCTCCTTATGAGAGGCCTTACGTGATAACTGCGCCACATCCTCCATCGGAATAGGCCGCTCATCCTCACGTACCATCGTCCCATGGTACCTAGTTTCCTCCTTGCCTCTCCACTGGGCAAGCTGTGCCACATGATCTATGATAATGGCATATTGCATTGCATGCGTGCGGTGATATATACCCGATATCCAAGAGAAGGCTTGCTTTCTCACATCCGCCATCTCACGTTGCATTAACTTGGCCCCATAAGCCAACGCCTTCTCCTTCGTCCCCAATCGTAAAGCCAAGACCAGCTTATGGCCTCTATGTGGGATCGGGACCGGGTCATCAATAAGATGATCCTCTATATCCTGCCACCACATTTCCGTCCGAGTTCCCACTGGGATGACTATAGTGAAATCATCCACCGATAGCCTGTTTTTCAAGACCTCCTTAATGGCCTTGACTCCCTTAGGGAAAAACAAATTATCATCCCAGTGACTCTTCAAGAAGGCTTCTACGATCGGCTTAGGCTGCTTGACCGGCAGCTTATGTTGGGTAACATTCCAAACCACATGAGACGTCGTGGTCGAATGCACATCTATATAGACATGCTGATCACCGGCATCCTCCATGCCCGCAATCGTACCCCGCAACAATTCCGCTTTTGCTGCGTAGAGGTGTTCCAACCTCGCGTCTATCGCGGCCACTACCGCCTCATCCTTTGCGGAATCCCTACAGTCCACGTTCACGACCCTCACGTCGCGTGGGTCCCTGTAGGCCCAGCCAAAGGTTGTGGTCATGACATATTCCGTCTCCTGTATCTTGTCGTCAGAATTGTCAGCAACCACACTTGCTTCCCCAGAGTCCCCCGACTCTACTGTGCATACATGGAAGAACGAGGCTGTTACAGGCTCCTGAATGTGGGGTGTGACCGAAGGCTCCGTGCCCTCGGACACCACCTTTGTCCACCCCCAGTCAGCGCGCATGACTGGTGAGACACTCACATCCAAATCGTGCGCTACCGCACATTGGCCTTCCCGCCGTAAAGGTTCATACGGTACTACCTCGTACCGCGGAGCCACCTCGGATCCACCGTACTGCACCACGTTCAGATCCGTATAAATCCGAGCGTGCATTCGTCTGAGGTTCCGCAGCCCCAACAGGAGACCACCAGCAAAGGCTGGGACGACCCAAAACCGATGAAAGAAAGACTTCCCGTCTTTCAAAAGGAACGTAAGCATGACTGACCCTGAGACCCCGGTCATGCCTCCCACTCCCTTGATCCTCAACCGACACGGCCAAAACCCGTGTCTAAACCATGGTTCCCTGCTCCATAGTTCAATAAATTCCTTCCCGAGTACATTCAGAGATGCCATTGTATCATTGCCCACAATGCATTCCTGCTGTACATCCTCAATAAAAATTTTAGTGAATAATAAAGGCAATTCAGCTTTCCCCGGGCCACACCCGTCCGCTGAAAGTGCTTCATAACCACCAAAATATTTACTATCAAGCGCCTCCGACGCTAACTCCACATTAAGGTCCGTGCCTTTATTCATCACCGGACATAGAGTGTCCCTGTGACTATCAAGGTCCTCAACCTGCTCATTCTGTCCATCCTGGCCTTCCAAGGCCACCGCGTCCGTAGCTTCCTGGACTCCCCGCGTTACCACGCGTGTTCTATCATCAAATCGCAGGTCATGAGTAACCATGTCGCCTCCGTGGCCGACAGGCAACTCACCCGACTTATTCTCCCTCCCGACCTCCGAGTCAGGCGCTGGGATTGCCTCCTGGGATCCCTGGCCCCGCACTTGCATTAATGCTTTGCCCTGCACATTCACCAACATGTCCACTAGCGTTATACCAAACGCCATACCCTGGACTTGTTGCTGCGGAGGCATCTGCCCTCCGACGGTCCCCTGACCGCCTCCCATCGGCATACCAGGAGCAGGCAAGATTGGTGCTGGAGGGATGTAAGACTGTCCCCCATAAGCAACCACCTGCTGCTGTGGCTGCCCTTGGTAGAACTGCTGCTGCATCGGCTGCCCGTAGCCTACTGGTAACTGCTGCCCCGGAGCTGGACCCGCATAGTAAGCACCTGCTCCCGCCTGCTGCATATGCGATGAGGGAAAAGTTCCCGCACCCCCCCCCCCATACACATTTGCCTTAGGAAAAAGGGAACTACCCTGATTGCCGCCCCACTGCGGGCTCCGATTTGAGTTGGGACGTTCCCGTGAATCTGAACGCCCTCCCCGACGTCGCGGTGGAGATCGATCTCGGCTCCGCTCCGGTGACCTATCTCGATTCAGTGAATCGCGTCGTCCTCGGTCGTATCCGCCACGAACATGCCCTCCTCGATCGTATCCTCGTCGATCTCGGGCTTCATCCCTCTCGTCGTAATGACGACCGCCCGATACATGAGTGACCTCACGATCACTACGACGATCTCTTGACCTTGAACGACTACGTCGGTTGTCAAGGTGCCCTCGATCCGACCGATCGCTCGAACTAGACGACGAGCTCGACGAAGAACTAGCAGCCGACCTTGCTGAGGACGCATCCGATGACCCCCGTAAATTCCATGAGGGGTCCACGGATTCATTCCCGTCCTGCCCGGGATATCTCTTCCCATAGACGCCGGTGCGTCGCCGCCATCTGAAGTGAGAGGGTTCCATACCCTGAACCTTTCCCATTCACCCTTCAAATAAGGTGCCTCACCAGGATCCGTCCATCCCTTCTGATCGTATGCCTTCCAATCACGATCCTGAAGGTTCTTGAGCTCCTGCGAATACTTATTCGTATTCAACAAGCCATGGAAGGGACCCACTGGATGGTCGTAGCGTACCTTCCTCAAGACTTCCTTCTGCACCGAGTCATCCCAGCCTTCAGGATGAAAATTCTGGCAATTGCTCTTGCACATGGCTCCCGATTTGAGCCACAAGGCTCCCGCCTTCTTCATGCACAACGGCCTATGCACCCTGGGGTTGTAGTATGACCTCTGGAACCGTTGACGACCTTGCCCCGGCCCCCTTGGGGTCTCTGACCATAGAACTGAGGTCCCCTGCGCGAGTACCCCTGGCCCCAATAAACTTCATCCCCGGGCTCGAATGGTCCCGCACCATCCCCTCCCCCCTGGTTCTGATTACCTTGAGTGGGAGTCCCTGACCTCGGACCCGACCACTTCCACTCATCGATGATGGTTTTCTGGACTCGACGCATGACTTTCCCCAACACGTCTTCATCCACGTTCCATATCTCCGGACTGGCCTCAGGGGTAGACTGTCCAGTACCCTTGAGGAGGTATTCCCATACCTCTGTGTCCGTCTGAATCTCTTTCGCCATCTTAATAAAGACTTGATTGTTCAGATCGAACAATGCCACAGCCGTCAATTTGAAGGCTTCTGCAGGTGTGAGCATAATCACCATGTCCATTATCCTCTGGAACATGTAGTGGAGTACAGGCTTCTTATTCACCATCCACTTGACCTCCGCCTGCAGCTGACTGACCTCCTGTGACTTAGAGGCAAAAACATGGTAGCCCATCTTCTCTGCGAGCATCAGACCAATACTATCGACACACATGGCGTCGAACCGAGTAGACTGCAGCTTTCCCCAAAAAGCTGCCCACACCTCGCTTTGCATAAGCCATTCGTTGTCCACCGATGACTGACAACGAAAGAACCTATCAGCCACTATGGCCACATCCTCAGGCGTATAAATGTTAGCTGAACGACAGACCCGACGTACCTCTGTCAGCCACATACGAAGCTCAGAGATATGCCTAGGAATTGCAACCTTCTGATTGTCCAGAGCAAAAGCCTTCTGGTCACCCAGAAGGCGGTCCACATCCTTCTGGTGACGTTCAATAGTACGACGTCGTTCCTCGTCGTTCTTTTCCATCTTACGGTTCCATGACGAAACCGCAAGCTTTCGTCGTTCTGCCTGGCCATCCCAAGCCACAGCAAAATGATAAAAAGCTTTGGCCATATAAACGATGGCATCCACTACCAGCAATCGTTCCAACGTGACGAGATTTTCAGACGATCCCGCTGTAGCCCAAGTGGGCTTTGTCCCTGAGACTGCCTTGTCCCAGAAGCCATCCATTGCGTCGAAAATGGGCGTGAACACGTCAGTCTATTGAGAGCACTTTAGCCAACACCACTCTTGCCGAAAAATAAAGTTGCCCATTGCGTGCACAGTGGGTGACACTCTGGCCCAAACCTGACTGTGAAAAACTTTTGCAC
>WBZZ01000355.1:102500-107785 GCA_019918135.1 Paulinella micropora
AAAAGTCTGTGTGCGCTGCGTGCAGGTCCGGGGCCAAAACGGGCACCTTGGAGGTGGAAGTGTATGACGTGGGCGTGAGGAGCCAAATGGACCAAGAGGCACACGCAGCCTACAATTCGCAACAGGACAAGCTGCTCAACGAAAAGAAGGTGCGAGCTCTCACACCGATCCTCTGCCTGTGCCACAGCATCGATTCCTTCCGTACGCGCAGGCCACTTGGAAAGACGCCGAAGCGAAGCTAGCCAAGTACGAGGTAAAGGAAACGCTCGGGCAAGGGACATATGGGAAGGTCGTCAAGGCCATAGACAAAGAAACTGGAAAAGCATATGCCTTGAAGGTAACCAGACCCATGCTCTTAGTGTCCTCTCTGTCCACAATATTACAGTTATTTCTATTATTATCCCTGCTAGGTGTTGGAATGAGGGGATGGGGGCTGTGGTGGGAGGGAATTGTCGAATTTCCTCGATTTTGGAAGTGCAAAACGATTTCGTTTGAAGGTGATATTTGGCAAGCATAGAGCTTATTGGGTCGAAAAATAGCGTGCACGATGTCCCCCACCCCAAAAAAAAGACCCCGCTTTCGCGCACCGATAAGTGAAGGACCGAAAAAAAAATACCTATGAGCTCCTGTTGGCATGGTGTAGTCAAAGGGTCGGGGCCGCTATTGATGCCACTTTGGGACATTTTTCGGGCGTTTTGGCGTTTAGGATGGTTCAATAGTTGCTTGCTAACCAAAGCTCCAGCCCCAATTGCCTTACGGCGTTAAACTGTGATGCAAATGCATAACCGATCTTCAACTCCGCTATACTGGTTGTAGCCCAGGACCCTGTTGTCTGCTAAATTTTTATGGATGGGGTTTTGAGGCATTCTAGCCACCATGCTTGGTGTATGGACTTGCACATTTGGAGACGTTTTGAAAGAGGTATGTCGGTATTGCGGCAGTAACCTCGGCTTAGTGCGGTCTTGCGCTCAGGAGCTCCAGCGGTGACCCTGCTCACCAGTTCAGAGACTGGCCAGCCAGCACCCCTGTCCCCATAAATCATGGTTTGCGGAACCAGGAGGAGTTGGGAGCTCATATTTGCAGGGTGGCTAGCCCCACACTCGATGTTGATGCTGGTATAATTTTTTTGGAATTCACGCAAATCTTTGCGTTAAGGGAGTGTCCTAAATGTCAAAATTCCTTGTTTTTTGGCCACATTTCTGCACCCCCTGTCGGAATAAATCATGGTTTGTGGGGGAAACCAGGAGGAATTGGAGCTCGTATTTGCTAGCCCGAGACTCGATGTTGATACTGTGGAATTCACGCAAATATTTGCGTTAGGGGAGTGTCCTGAATGCCGAAATTCCTTGATTTTTCGCAGTACTTGCTGGCACCTCCGGCAATGGTACGTACCCTGTCGACGGGGAATGTGGGTTCCGGCCCCCCCCCCCCCCCCCCCGGAACCCATCCCGGCAATTGTACATCCTCACCGAATCCATGCATGTACCTCCGGCAATGGAACGTACCTTGTCGAAGCGGAAAACGGGGGGGTCGCAATTGCACGTACCCAGCATGGCGATTGTACGTATTCACCAAAGCCATGGCTTTTGGCAATTGTACGTACCCTACCCGGCAATTGTACGTACTCACGAAGCCTTGGTCACCGAAAGCCATGGCTTTCCGCAATTTACGAACCAGCTATTGTACGTACTCACCGAAGCAATGATCACCGAAGCCATGGCTTTGGGAAACTTTACGTACCCAGCGCCAGCAATTGTACATGCTTACCCAAGCCATGGTCACCTCAGCCATGGTCACCTCAGCGATGGCTTTGGTGACCATGGCTTCGAATTTTTTTTGTCCCCGAGCGAAGCAGGGCGCGGGGGGGGGGGGGGGGTGGGGGGGGGGAAGTGGAAGGGTGCCCGACCGCACCGCAAACCATCCTTTCAGGTGTTGGCGCAGCCCCTAGTTCTTATTATTCCTGAAAGTGCTGGTGAAGGGGGTGGGGGTTTGGGGGAGAGGGGGAAAATGAAAATTGTGTACCCAACCCCCCCACCCCACCATTTCCGCACCCCTGTCGGAATAAATCATGGTTTCGTCGGAACGAGGAGGAGTTCGGAGCTCATATTTAGAGGGTGGTTAGCCCCAGACTCGATCTTGATGCTGATATAATTGTTTTGGAATTCACGCATATATTTGCGTTAGTGTCCTGAATGCCAAAATTCCTTGTTTTTTTTCGCACCCCTGTCGGAATAAATCATGGTTTGTGTGAACAGGAGTTGGGAGCTCATCTTGACAGGGTGGCTAGCCGCAGACTCGATGTTGATGCTGACATTATTTCTTTGTCCTGAATGCCAAAATTCCTTGTTTTTTTTGCCTATTTTCTGCTCTCCCATCGGAATAAATGATGGTTTGTGGGACCCAGGAGGAGTTGGGAGCTCATATTGGCAAGGTGGTTAGCAGCAGACTCGATGATGCTAAATTTTTTGAATTCACGCAAATATTTGCGTTAGAGGAGTGTCCTGAATGCTAAATTTCCTTAGTTGCCGGTGCCTCCGGCAATTGAACGTACCCTGTCGACGGGGCAGGGGGGTCCGGGGGCCTCCCCCCGGGAACCCCAGCCCGGCGATTGTACGTACCAGTTTTGGTCGCGGGTGGCACCCACACCAGAAATTGAGGTCTTGTGCGCCAGGCGCCGTTTGCGCACACCAGAGGAAGTTAGCGGCTGATATTGGTGTATGACACTTCTTGATGAGCTCTCTTCGAAAATATAAATAATATTGCGCCGGGTGGCCTACACACCGGAAAATAGAGGTTTTTGCGCCACCAGGCGCCGTTTGCGCACACCAGAGGAGTTTGAGGCTGGTGTTTGGTGTACCCGACACCTCTCGGTGCGCTCTCTTCGGAGATAAAAAAGTTTTGGTGGCGGGTGGCACAAAAAACAGAGATTTTAGGTTTTTGTGCCACCAGAGCTTACACTTGCGTTCTGCTGGTACCTCCGGCAATTGAACGTACCCTGTCGTCGGGAAAGGGGGGGTCCGGGGGGGCCCTTCCCCCGGGAACCCCAGCCCGAGGGGGGGGGGGGGGGGGGGGCAGGGTTGCGCTTCGGGGGGTGTGCGCGAAGCGCACCGCAAACCATCTTTTCAGGTGTTGGCGCAGCACCTAGTTATTATTATTATTATTATTATTATTATTATTATTATTATTATTATTATTATTATTATTATTATTATTATTATTATTATTATTATTATTATTATTATTATTGGACACCGTGATAGCCCAGTGGTCAAGTTCTACCATCTGGGCCCTGTCGCCAGTTCGATTCCCGTCGGTGCCACCAGTATTTTCATTGAACATACCGCTCCGTCTGGACCAGTATTTTCATTGAACATACCGTTCCGTCTGGAAGTGTTGGAACTGCCTTGCGGGGGTGTCATTAGAGCTTATCGTCAATTCTTCGTACTCCCTCACGGGTGAGACGATGGAGGCGCATGTGCAGAAATGCATCAGCCATTGACAGAGAAGCACTATTATTATTATTATTATTATTATTATTATTATTATGGACACCGTGATAGCCCAGTGGTCAAGTTCTACCATCTGGGCCCTGTCGCCAGTTCGATTCCCGTCGGTGCCACCAGTATTTTCATTGAACATACCGGTCCGTCTGGAAGTGTTGGAACTGCCCTTGCGGGGGTGTCATTAGAGCCTATCGTCAATTCTTCGTACTCCCCTCACGGGTGAGACGATGGAGGCGCATGTGCAGAAATGCATCAGCCATTGACAGAGAAGCACTATTATTATTATTATTATTATTATTATTATTATTATTATTATTCATACCGGTCCGTCTGGAAGTGTTGGAACTGCCCTTGCGGGGGTGTCATTACTGCCTATCGTCAATTCTTCGTACTCCCCTCACGGTGAGACGATGGAGGCGCATGTGCAGATTTGCATCAGCCATGAACAGAGAAGCACTATTATTATTATTATTATTATTATTATTATTATTATTATTATTATTATTATTATTATTATTATTATTATTATTATTATTATTATTATGGACACCGTGATAGCCCAGTGGTCAAGTTCTACCATCTGGGCCCTGTCGCCAGTTCGATTCCCGTCGGTGCCACCAGTATTTTCATTGAACATACCGATCCGTCTGGACCAGTATTTTCATTGAACATACCGGCCCGTCTGGAAGTGTTGGAACTGCCCTTGCGGGGGTGTCATTAGAGCTTATCGTCAATTCTTCGTACTCCCCTCACGGGTGAGACAATGGAGGCGCATGTGCAGAAATGCATCAGCCATTGACAGAGAAGCACTATTATTATTATTATTTATTATTATTATTATTATTATTATTATTATTATTACTATTATTATCCCTGAAAGGTGTTGGAGTAGGGGGTGGGGGGTTTGGGGCGAGGGGGAAAGTGGAAATTTAGTACCCCCCACCCACCCACCCCCCCATTTCGGCTGGTTTGTGGGAACGAGGAGGAGTTGGGAGCTCATATTTGCGGGGTGGCTAGCCCCAGACTCGATCTTGGTGGCTAGCCCCAGACTCGATCTTGATGCTGGTGTAATTTTTTTGGAATTCACGCAAATATTTGCGTTAGGGGAGTGTCCTAAATGCCAAAATTCCTTGTTTTTTTAGCCTATTTTCTGCTCTCCCATCGGAATAAAGCATGGTTTGTGGGAACCAGGAGGAGTTGGGAGCTCATATTGACAGGGTGGCTAGCCAGACTCGACCTTGATGCTGGTATATTTTTTTTGTTTTTAAGCCTATTTTC
This sequence comes from Paulinella micropora, assembly GCA_019918135.1. NCBI lineage: Eukaryota > Cercozoa > Imbricatea > Euglyphida > Paulinellidae > Paulinella > Paulinella micropora. Next base: position 107,282 of record WBZZ01000355.1, read on the forward strand.
TGCACCCTCATCGGAATAAATCGTGGTTAGTGTGAACCAGGAGGAGTTGGGAGCTCATATTGACAGGGTGGCTAGCCCTAGACTCGATGTTTATGCTGATATAGTTTTTTTTTGAAATTCACGCAAATATTTCCGTTAGGGGAGTGTCCTGAATGCCAAATCCTTGTTTTTTGGGAGCACTTGCCGGTGCCTCCGGCAATGGAACGTACCCTGTCGACGGGGCAGGGGGGGTCCGGGGGCCCTCCCCCCGGGAACCCCAGCCCTGCGATTGTACGTACCAGTTTCGGTCGCGGGTGGCACCCACACCAGAAAGTTGAGGTCTTGTGCCACCAGCCGCCGTTTGCGCACACCAGAGTGAGTTAGCGGCTGATATCTGGTGTATCTGACATCTTGATGAGCTCTCTTCGAAAATATGAAAATTGTGGCGCCGGGTGGCGTGCACACCGGAAAATAGAGGTTTTTGCGCCACCAGACGCCGTTTGCGCACACAGAGGAGTTTGAGGC
>WBZZ01000356.1:0-17500 GCA_019918135.1 Paulinella micropora
CCACCAGCGAGCAAGGTCGGGTAAGCTTCTTCCGCGACGGAAAAGAGAGGGCTCAACGTGATGCGACTACCTTGCAATGTTGTACTCAGCGAGATGCGAGGCGTTGGGCGTACCGGTGTCGATGTAGTGGGGGTTGAACCTGACGAACCAGTCGAGGTTGCTGTCTGCGTTGCAAAGGTCGGCATAGGTCCAAGAGGGCCAGTCATCGGTCGAAGTGGCGTCGCGAAGGATAGGTCAGACATGGACAGTGCTCGATTGACCAGTGGGGCAGGTGGGCGTGCTGCCAAGAGGGATGTCAGCGATGGATGCGGGTCACGCCGGGACAGGGGTGTCGCTCCACTCGCTAGACTACCAGGGCGGGCAAACGGATCGACAGAGGTGGTTGGAGGTACCCTACTGATGGGGCCCATGCTGTTGCACCTACGGGCAACGCAACTGGGGTAAAGGCCAACGATGGAGTGACTACAGGGGACGATGTTGCAGTAGATGATGGTGCAGCTGGGGTGATGGGGCTCGTCGATGGGTGAGTCGGCGGTGCAGGTCCCAAAAGAATATTTCCCAGGGCTGCTGCTGGAGTCGTACCAGTTAGGGCGATGGGGGCACGGTAACAGGAGTGCTTGCAGGGGTTGGAAGTACCAATCCAGAAAGTGATCCAGGTGCCCCAGGCATCGAAGTCGAAATCGGTAAATGGTCAACATATTCCTCTAAAGGAATGAGAGTACCCAATTGATTCCAGAGAGCTTCATGTTAAGCTGCAGAGCCTGTAGGTCCAAGGTATTCCTGGTAGATGTCGTGGGCTGTTATATTCGGATTACACATCAACTTTAGGGAGGGTGTCGGTACTAATGGTAAATGAAGCAAATTAGTTTGCTTATCTTTTACTGCTTTAAGTAAAATATTTCGATATTCACCTAAATAATTAGTAAATAAATCTTCTTTGAACTGCGTTGATTGCGTCCACGAGAGGTCCGTAGTGAGAGGAGTTGACTTCCCTTTCTCAACTTCCTTCAGGAATTGCTTCTCGGAGGGCAGAAGACCATGGTACACTCCCAGGATGGTAAAGGAGTCCAGACATTTCCTCTTGTGCTCCCGAAGACGCGACAGGGGATCGTCGTGGCGCGAGTTGGCGAACATTCCACGTCACCAGGGGTAGGCCAGGCAGTGTGGGTACAATTGTAAAGCACGATGAGCAGCAAAGAGGATGATCTTACTGGGTGATAAGGGGGTGACCCTAACACAAACAAAACCAGACACATATTGTGTTGGTTGACTGCATAGAGTGTAGAAGAACAGAGAGACGACACAGAAATGCAAAGACAGGTGAACGATCTGTCTCACATATGTGTTTGTTGCTGACCTCTGATCTCCCACGTTTCTTGTAGGAGGTGCTTTCAAATCGATTTGTCGACAGAGCACACAAAACTCGTGTGTGCAGTTTCCACTTGAAAGGAAAATTCGAATTGTGAGTTTGGATAAACCCCAAGGGATAAATACACAAGGAACTCTTATTAAAAGTCTCTATGGCTGCAAAAAGCCCTAACTCCTGAGAGTAGGTGAAATAGTAAATACCAGTTAAAACTAAACCGGGATTAATAACAATGAAAAAGGAACGACTGGTTTAATATAATTACTGAGTGAATGAGTTGATCGCCCGAACGGGCAGTGCAATAAGCAAATTGGAATGGGACGTAGTCTCAGTCACTCTGCGACTTAAGCGATAGTGAACGGTGGGGAACTAAATTTACGAACAGTGGCTTCGCGCTTCGAAGTTAGTAGTTAGAGCGCGGCCTACAACGTTTGGTTGAATACTACCCCACTCACTGGCGCTACGCAGACTTACTTGTAAAGAATAACGGAGGGTGGGTGGGTATGCAAATAGGGTGTGGTGTGGAGGGAGTTCACACATCTTGAATTGAAACGGTGGGAGGGTGGGATTGCCCTTAGGGTGTGGCGTGGTGGGCAGCTCTAAACTTGAAAACGGAGGGAGGGTGGGACTGCACTTAGGGTGTGGAGTGGAGGGCCAAGAGAAACATTAGGAAACTATTAATCATATAACCTGAAGTGAACCGGCTGTGAAAGCGACTTAATTGGTATATGAAAGAGCAACTTGAAGCCTGGACTAATACGAAACTAAAGTATAGATGATGTCGCCCCTTCTCTATAGATACTGATGTAGAGGAAACCTTACTCCTCCTCACTCTTGTGTGTTATTAATAACATATTTCTATTGTAAATATATTAATATATATGTAAATATATACATAAATTCAGGGAAAGGGTGGGTGGGAGTTTCGATTTTCGAAACTCTGCCTCGCTTGCTAGCTAGAAGGCAGAACAACAAAAGCAAAGCATGTGGAAAGCAGTCTATCGTAACCTAAAAGCGAAGGAAGGCAATACTCGGCCGGCTAGCTGGTGTAAAAGGCCAAACCATCAATCCGGCTGTCGGAAAGTGAAACGTCAGAAACGGTTCCGTCGGCTTCGCCGACGAACCGGTACGGACTGAAATTTCAAAGTTATGAACCCGGCTTAGATTTTAACAACGGTTAACACAAAAAGTGCTAACCACAATAAATAGCTGAGAGATCACTTAGTTTATTTACGTAGGTTTCTACTTGTTTGCAGACTTTGCTTGCAAAGTACGATCACGTTGAACGTAGATTTGTGAGTTTGCTAAGCTTTAACGTTGCAAAAACTACTGTAAAATACTTGAAGGGCGACTTCAAGTCCAAGTTGTAGTTCAATCCAGGAATTGCTTCTTGGGAAAAAGGTTCCCACGGTTGTGACTGTGGGCTTATTGGCTCATTTTTCCGAACTTCTGTTTTCCTTGTCCACAAATTTACCGCACATGCGTGTCCTCGGGAAATCAGGGGAAAAGGTAATAGATTGGGGAAAAAGGCAATAGTTAAGCTTTGGTAAAAAACTTTGACTTAACAGTTTGAAGTCATAATATTCATGAACGAAATCGAAAACTAGTTAGTGATGTCGAAACGTCGTGCAGAGGAGAATCTAACGAGCCGGTCAAAAACAGTAAAATGTCAACGGTAGTGGTTTTGGCCGGTCGTTAAAGTGCTCAGTCTGATAGCACGGACGCACGTCTACTGCTGACGTTGAGGGACCCGAAGCCTCCGTTGACCAAGGCGCAGCTCGTCGTGCTGATTACACCTGTTAGAACTAATAATCAATATTAATAGTTACATGTGCCGGCAGTATAAGAGTAACGGTGTCGTTAGAGACATTACTTATATCCGGCCAGTCATATCGTTCTGCGCGCCTTCTGTTGGTTTGGCGCGTCATTAAAGCTTTGTTACTGCCGACGCGGTCTACTGGGAGTTCCGGATCATTATATTAAGTTATATTGTCAAACAGGTTATCGAGCCTTGTAGTGCGAACTCTGACATAGAGCTTTAATCGCCCATATATACATTTTTGGTGAGCTGGCATTAGGCAGTCACGCAAAAGTGTGCATCTACTTGACGTGCAGAAGGCAGTCAATCATAATTAAATTACAGAAGACGTGCAGTGTAGGCAGTCTCTAACGTCCCTACCTGTGGTAAGACTAGGTACGATAGGTACTAGGACACCACACCCCGATTTTCCCCTATCTTTTCACCCTCACTCACCCCAGGTTAGTGAGCTACTGGTAGTCGAGCATACTAATATCCTATCTTCCGCACTTCGCATACTAGACCAGCATGGCAAACCCCATTGATCTAGCTAAGTTCAGAATTGAACCCCCCAAACTCCATGATGACAAACCGGACTGGGATTTATTTCTCTACACACTGCTTGCAGTGATTGGGGCAACCAATCCTAGCGTCCTATCAGTCATCCCTGGTTGTGAGGATCATCCATTCGTCAAAGCCATGAAAGAACCTAATGTTGTAGTTTTCCCTGACTCTCCCATTGAAGATCTTCTACTTTCCCCAAAGAAAGGAGACGAGACCACTGGGAAAGTCAAGAGAGAACCACAGACATCAGTGAAAGCTAAACCTAAATCTGGTGAGTTGGGAGATTCCGAGACAAGAGAAACGAATGAGAGCCCCCATCCCCATCCCAAGGAAAGCAGACATGATCATAAACAAACTAAAACATCTACCTCCTTTTGCTCGTTACTATGAGAATATTTGGTTATCTTTACTCCCACAACAGAGACCTGACTGGGACGATTTCTTGCAGATAGTGCAACAAATCTCCAAGGAAGTGTCTCTGTAACCAAAACACAGAAACTGTATGGGACTGGCAGTTCACGTACGCGTGCCGATCCCATCACAGTCAATCTCATAGGAGCGAGAGAAAAACAAGCAAGGGGAGATAAGGTCAGATATGCATGTCATGAAGTTCTGTCTTGTGCGTTGCCTCTTAAAAGACTGTCCAAGGGATGGCCGTGGTCCCAACGACTGTCCTTTAAGACTGCAAGCAGCCAGGACAGTAGCACTAGCTCGAGGGACAGAAGGAAGAAAGAGCAGTAAGAGTGCCAGGGTTGAGAAGAGTGAAACAAGCACAGACAGAGAGAAGAGTGCTAAGAAGAAAGGAAAGGAGAGACGTAAGTTGAAAGCATCTGATTTCGTCAAGGGTAAAAAGAAAGCCATCAGCCTGAACGGGAGGATCAGACTCATCCCCCTCAAAGTCTAACTCTGAGGACGATGATGAGAAAGATGACTCTGACCCCCCTGCTTCGACTGAGAGGAATCTTGTTACCAATGACGAAGACACAGATGAAGAGGGAGGGGAAGTGGATAAGGTGGGATATACAAATCATATGTACGCAATAAATATGATGGAGAAAGAAGGAGAAGATTAGGGAGAGATGAAAGATACACACCACTCTACCCCCACCTTCACCTCTTTTTGACCCACTCAATCAGCCACCTAGCGCATCTGGAGGAGCTGGGAGACAAGCCGGGGGGATGGAGCAAGCACCACGACAAGAAAGGTCAGTGAGAGAGAGCAGTACTACCACATCTACCTTCATGTCTAATGCTTACCAAAACTCTATCAAAATAATCCCCAAGTTGCACGAGAATAACTTCAAGACCTCTTTGGAAATGGCAGCAGACCCCACCCCCCAAGGGGCAATTTATCCTCTTGGGGATGGGTGGGGGTTGCTATGTTTCAAAAAGGGGTACAAGAAAATTCTCCTCAGCACCCACCGGCATACCCTCTAGTAATTAAGGAAATAGACGGGCCGACGCTTAACCTCCATGCCCAACCCATACTCCAAGACACCTCACACATACCTAGCTCAAAGCAATACGAGGCCATTGCCGAAAGTACAGGGAGGCGGTGTGAGTGGAAACTTTCCGCGGCCCGGAGGGGAGTAGGGGAAGGGTTTAAGCTAGCAACACGTTTAGGTGAAGGGTTTGATTTTTGCGCTAGACACAAAACACAGGAGAACAGTAGGGCAACCATTTTGGAGGTATATAGGTCTAAGCTTAGGGCAGGGTTATTACCCCCCACCAACTCATTTATGTTATCTCCAAATGAGTGTCTTACTGTCGAATGGATCAAACCTCTTACTGAATAGAAAGTTGAAAAGCCCGCTACTTATCTATCAACTCTACCTATTACCACCTACGTCTTCTGCTTCCTCATCCTCAGCCACTCATCCACCAGCTAGGTCTGTAACGTCGACGTCTTCGTGGTCCGTTCCAAACTCAGCAAAGGGGATGACGGCTGAGGAAGAGGAAGAATGGAAGACATTACCTTGGAGTTGGAGTGGACTTCGAGAGAACCGAGTAAGGGTGGTAAGTGAGGGGGATGGGTCGATCCCAGAGATCAGTGAGCTCAAACGTTTTGCCAAGGCCCTCGTTCAAGGGGCTGAGCGCTTACAAGTAAGAGACTGTCTGATTACCAAAGCAAATGGAGAGGTTGATGAACTTTATTGTGATCTCTTCTCTGCTTTGGAAGACTGCATCATCACCTATGCCACAAAACACAACAATCAGTTTGCACGGGGCATTGTGGCTTCATTCCCATTCATTTCCGAATGGATGAAGCGAATGCCTGATCTCTCTGGTAGAAATACCTCCAAGATACCTGGATTGTTGCACGCACCCCCAGCATCACCTATCTCATCACAATCATCACATGCATATTCCCAGTCATCTGAGGAAGAACGATCTGACAGTGTGTTATTATGATGGTGGAATTTCAAAATGAAGAGAGTAAGGCAGAGGTTCTCAACCAATCTGACATGATGTGGGTAGATGATAGTGGAGCGAGCGAATCCCAATCCCCACATACGGAGTCTTTCGTCCGGATGAAACTGGACCCTCAGAAGTTTAGAATAGCTAAAGGGAGCATCCGGACGGAATACAAAGGTAAGGTGGAGATGCGGATGTCAGGTTCCCACGGACAGGAAATTTACGTATCTGACTCACACACCACATACAACCCACACCTGAGGTATGTGCTAGTTTCTACCTCAGCGTGGGTTAAGAAAGGGTTAGCTGTGGTGCACCAGAACAACCAAATTGTTGTCCTAAGGGAGCCTCCCCATCGTAGAGGAGCAGATTGTCGTGCGGGGGCGGTCACTGCCAAATAACCTCTCTGTATTCGACCCCCCCCCCCCCCCCCCCCCCCGGCATGGCACCGCTTAACCCTAACAAATGGTACGATCCTGTTCCTTTGAACAGACAGAGTGTGAAGGTCGAGGGTGATACCTCATCATCCTCTACCATCACATTCTGACTTTCTCCTTCTCACCCTTCTCAGAAAATATCTTAATTAAATCATCGAGGAACTATTAACGTACTAGAACACAAAGCAAAAAGCAAAAAGCAATTTATTTCAAACTAATTTCCAAATTTTCCCTTTTTACAAATGCCACTTCCTTTTTTACCTATATCAGCTTGTATTTTTATCACTCTGACCGTAAGACTCATCCTTCCACTTCAACTCTATTACATCCGTTACTTCGCAATCCATCACAACCAAAACCTATTCTACGCCACAACCTTCCAACTCAGAACCTTCGTCGGAGACCACACACACCTTACCCTTTCCCCAACCTTCGCCGTTTCACTTAAACTAAAACTTGAACTTACTTAACCTTTGGCAAAGGGGTGAGCACGGTCACTCGCGGTCTGGTAAACCCCTGTTATTAAATAACTATTTCCTAAAAGTCTCTACCTATACATCGTGATGTGTATTGTGATGTATCACCATGTATGTGTGGTTGGAGATGTAACGAGACGAAACCGTATGTGCCTTACAGACACGAAGCTGAGAACGAGAAGGGTGAGTAGAGGACAGGGTTTATCATGTTATGATCGATGATGTTTGTTGTAATGCCCGTCATAACTGTGAACATGATGCCAAATGTGGTATGTAAAGAGCCCTTCACCCAGTTGTTCGACCCCATCATAAAGAGTGTATTCATGCCATAGTTTTCAACGCATGTGTAAGTATCGTGGTGTAAAAGGTATGGAAAGAATGGTTCATTTTATGAGAATTCAAATAGTGGGTGCAGGATGGAGAGAGCGTATTGCGAAATGTGAGTATTGCTTGCGCAATAAAATAAAGCGATCACCACATTTCAGAGGCAACCACCATATCGTTGAACGCCACCCTGGGATCCACATTTCCATGGATACTCAGGGTTGGTGTAATACGATATCGTGGGATGGTAAGATAATACAAGTTTGCCGTCAAATGTCTTGCCTCAAACTTGGAACTAGACTATTATCTTCGCCATAAGAGTGAGTTTTTCCCTTGCTTCCTTAAGGCTGTCGCCTTCTTCGAACGGCATACAGGAAAAAAGGTTAAACGCGCCACTTGTGACCAAGAATACGGTCTGTAGGGAGTCTTTAGGAATTGGTTAGATGAGACGCAGGTTATTCTCATAGAGGCCCCAACGGCGGGGAAACAAGCAGTCGCTAAAGTTGAGAGATCACACCAGACCAATGGAGGTCCGGCAAGAGCTTTCCTTAGTGACGCCGAGTTCCCTCCATCCTTCTGGACCGAAATGGAGAAGACGCTACGTACATCAACAATCTCCTCCCCATTTCCCAAGGACCCTTTCGTGATAAATCCCCTTACGAGATAATCCACAAGATTAAACTTTATCTATATCATTTGCGATCCGTGGGATGTGCCGCTGTGATGAAGGTTAAGGCTCGTAGGGGTAAGGGGGAGAGGGGGAGGAAAGTGATGTTCCTAGGTTACGAAAGGAATACCGGGTATTATAGGGTCTACGATCCTGTAGATCGTACAATACACGGTAATGTACGGGATGTGGTGTTTGACGTATGAAGGTTGGGGAAGAAAGAGGCAACCAAATTCATTGGAGGAGACCTCAGGGGAGAAAGATAAGCTCTTCTCCGTAGGATGGAGTGCCGAACCCAAACCCAACTCTGAGTCAATCACCAACTCTCACACATTGACTATAACCACGGAACCTGGCCCCTCTTCAAAGGGTAGCAATCTTATTAACGACCCCCCGGCATCAGGACTCGGGCCTATAGCAGGGGGAGTAGTTAATGAGATCACTACTACTGGTGCATCTAATGTAACGCATCCCCCCCTCAATCTTCAGGTAAAGCTACGAAGAGTAGTTCTGATAGTGAGGACTCCGGTCCTGGCTATGAGGACTTACCAACCCTTCAACGTCCAAGTCCTAGAGCTAGTTCTGAATCGAGTAGCCGCCAAAAAGATGAGGGGGAGTCGACGCGTAAAGCAATAGGTAAGAGGGGGAAGAAGACCAAAGTCAGGGTAATATTATCAGGGAACAGGTCAGAGTTCCGGCACGGATGTGGGGGGAAGAGTGGGCTAAACAAACTGACGGCGATCAGTGGGAAACTGCTGAACGTTAAGGATGTTACGCTTCAACCTTCCGCCCCGATCGTACGGAAATCCAAACGTTTCCCCGCACATGATGTTGCTTTTGATGATGGGATAACTGATAAGATGTGGGATAAGGAGATCATTAAATATGCCTATGTCGAACAAATGTCTGCTGTTCCACATGAATTGCATATACCTGCTGCTGCCTTACCCACACCTGCACCGAGGACTGCACCGGCGATTGACTCGAATATCACCTCTGAATTCGAGTTCGCCGAGGGGGAGAGAGTTAGAATAGAGTCCAAAAGAAGCAAACATAGTACAAACTGGCGCTTTCATGAGCAAGCGTCCATCTCCCTTGAAAGCTTGATTTCAGGGGGAGGTAAGACGAGGAGTGGACATGTATCCATTTGTGCGCGCGAGGATAGGATAGACTATTGCTTAGTTAGTGAACAGGTACCTCAGTTTCCCGTCATTCAAAAGCCCAAAGATCGGAGACAGGCACGGGAAACTGAGATTCGTCAGCAGGAAGAGCTTAAGCTAAGGCTTTCGAATGGAGAGAAGAGAGCGAGGCTAGAAGGTCTGGGTCCCCCATTATCCCCTTGAAGTGGATAGACTCAATAAAGCAGCAGGGAACTCGGGATGAGTTCCATAAAGCAAGAGTTACCTTACGTGGTGACCTACTTAGGGCAGGGTTACAGTTTGATCCCAAAAAGACATACTCCCCTACTGCACACCACCGCACTATTCTGCTTATTATTGCTTATGCTGCTTGTTTTGCGATTGATCTGTGGCTTGTTGACTTCACCACTGCCTACCTTCACGCCCATCGAACATATGACATCTATGTTAAACCCCCTCCCGGGTTTGAGAAGCCTGGATTTGTCTGGTTGCTTAAGAAGGCTCTTTATGGACACCCGGAATCGGGTAGACTTTGGTATGACGTGATGTCGTATGAGTTGGTTGTACGACAGAAATTCACCCCCCTAACTCTGGATAAAGCATCCTTTGTGAAGCTCAGGGATCAACCTAAGGCACCCCATTGCTGTCTTTTCATGTCGACGATGGTGTTCATGCGGCAGATGAGGCCGCACACGAAGCACTTGTAGCTCGTTTCAGTAAGCATGGGTTCCGTTGCAAGAACTTAGGAAAAGCTACGGAATTCAAGAACATCCAAATAGTACAGACAGACAAGGGATTTTGCTTCACCAGAGGAGTATGAGCTCTTGGTCCTGACTCAACTAGGTTACTTGGAGGAAACACCCACTTAGACCCCTTTCACTTCGGAATCACCGGCACCCCTCAAGCAGGGACATAGGCTGTTGAAGTATGATATCAGGTGCTTAGTAGGGATGCTTATCTTCTTAGCCGTACACACACACCCCTTAGTAAATTAAACTGATATGTACTTTGAGCATAGCAGCCAAACATCAAATCCCTAGCCCCCCAGATATCCTATGCCATGTTGCATCGTATGCTTCCATGGATAATAACTCCACGAGCTTTGTTCTTCCGCAGAGGGGACAAGAAGCTCTTGGAGTTGATCTCTGGGTTATTTGAGGTGCCCAAGGTGCCTAAGTCGCGGAAAGTCACTAGGGAGCCATCAGCAGCCGCTAGCGCTTTAGGTGTGAACCTCGTTCAGTCCGATAAGGTACCCCAGGGGGAGGGATATATCTCGCCCAGCTCGATAGTGTTTGATGGGTTTAGTGTGCCCGTGATCACCAACATCGAAAAGATGATAACAAGGGAACCTTTAATCGGCTTTGCTGACTCGGACTTTGCGGGGGATAGGTTATCCCGTAAGTCTCGGTCGGGATTTATCTTTTTCTTCAATGGTGCCCCCGTTGCTTGGTTTTCCAAGTTACAGCCGGTGATACCTCAATCTACTTCTCGAAGCAGAGACCGTTTCAGCCAACGAAGCGGTGAGGGAGCTCTTAGCCATCAGGCAAACCTTGAGGGATATGGGTATTGCCCTCAATGAGCCTACCGCCTTATACGAGGACAACAAAGGAGCTATGTTGTTGTCGGAACGGGGGCTTGGAGAATCACACACCAAACACATTGATGTACGGTATCATTTCCTCGCGAACCTCGTAAAAGACCGGGTAGTTATTTTAGCTCGCGTATCGTCTGAGGATAATGTCGCGGACATTTTTACCAAGAACTTAGCGGACAAAGTCTCGGTAAGGTTGGACGAACCCAGTTTAAAACGGTTGGGTATCGATTTCTCGCAATTCGCGAAATGATCAAGGAATTTACTTACATATTCGTATTTTATGGGCAACTGATAAGAATCGCTAATTTGGTCCCCGGAATCACTACTTTGGGTTAGGCTAAGGCAAGAAGTTCAGAACTCGGACGAACCTGCATAAAATGTTAGAATCACTCAGTCCTGTTTACGTTCAGTGCAGCGTTTCATAATTTCATAGCTTAAAATACCCTTCAAGACAATGTGAGCTCCCTCAACAGGACACCCTAAACCATCATTACCGAGTATTTTTAGAACAATTTTCTGTTACTGTGATCAGCGTCTCCTTGCACACTGGTCTTCACACATTAAATTTCATTTTTTTTTGTTAAGTAAACTTGGGTGTGAAACATAAAGAGATCAACACTGCCGGAAGCAAGTATCATTTGTAAAATCCTGAATAAATACTTCAAAAATAATTAATACAGTTTTGCTTTTTTTCAGTTCCGGGGCTTCAAATTTTGATGCAAAACGTTTTTCGTCCGGGAGGGTTAACAAGCAAAAAACAACCGCAGACTTAAAAGAAGGAACTAATTTATATTATACCACAGCGAGAGCAAATACAGACTTGACACACGGCTCACAGCTAAATCAACCGCGGACTTAAAAGAGGGAACCAATTTATACTATACCACAGCGAGAGCAAATACAGACTTTGACACAATACTGCAGTTCAGATTCGAAATCCTAGGAGGAATTGACTGCTGCAGAACATCTTTCATGCGCTGCAGCTGTAAACTCCGCCCATCAACAAGTTAGTATTGATCCGAGTGGCACAAACTTTGAAGCAACAAGTATACTTTGTCCCAACCGGACTCAATCAGCAACTTCCCAGGAAGCTGAACAGTAGCATTTCCTTCCTTAACGTCTGGGCCTAGTCATCGACGTTCCGGAGTCTAATCAGCTCTGGCTGAGCTCAATAATCACCTTCCAGCAGGAATACACTTGAAAACGATTACGGAGCACAAATAACGCAGCAGCCTATCATACAACCTGTGTAAATCTTTTTATACTTGCACATGTTATACGACTAGCTATATCATGTGGAAGTATACAAAGATTTAAAATCCGATTTGTACTATCAGACTAGACCATCCGCGTCCAAGCAGTATGGGCTTGAAAAGCACGAACCAACAAGTATGGCGCGTACCTTTCAATGCCATCAGCAACTTTTCCAGGAAACAATATTATCCTATAACCACTTGCAAGGTCACAACGCAAGCGGCTAACAGATAATATTAACCATCCGCAGATCCAGGCAAAACGGGATGAAAGATACATTCTAAGGGCGTCGCCAAGAGGGGGTGCACCGACAGGTGCTGCAATTCAAGCTTAGAAGTACAGCATTCAGCGATGCACAAGAAACAGTTCATCCGCAGAGAACCCAGCTTCTTGATTATGGAATTCTCCTGCCTGCAAGATTTAAATACATTTCATTGATGAACCTGTACCTGTGGGTTTGTAACGTGGCACTTCCCCGGGAAAGTTCACCATGAGAAGTGTAATGCGGAAAACCACTTGACTGTGTAAGACCAACAGAGTGCTGTTTCGAATCATTACAGAGTATTTTTTGAAAAATATTCTGTTACATAGTGTCAGCATTTACTTTGGGCTTATGTATTTAAATCTTGCAGGCAGGAGAATTAAAAAAAAAAAAAAAAAAAAAAAAAATACTGCGTAATGCTTAGAGAGGTTGCTCTGTCACGAAACAAAATTGTTCATGAGAGATGAATACGTTCCAAGTGAGATGACATAAGTACCATGAATTTGGAAAAGAACATGGTCTTTCGACTATCCTTTTGCGTGTCAATGTCGCTTCGGTAAACTATCCTTGCGTTGGGAGTTCTCAAGCTGAGGCCAGGTTATTGTATACATTCCAGCGGTACTCGCTCAATCAGTACACACTTCGTGCGCAAAGGTGGCAGAAAGGAAATTGCGCAATGAGAGCAGTTTCAAGCTGTTTTCTGTTGCTTTTCTTGTTACGATAGGACCGCATCAAGTCAAGAATGATTTCGCTCTGAGAAACGCGTGGCAAGGAAAGAAAACGAAAACGCTTCAAAGCAAGACGATTGATGAGCGCTGGATCTCGTCTTCTTCACTGAGGCAGCAATCTTTGATCGCACAAAGGTCTTCTTCCCATGCAGATGGCTGCGATTCACAAGGAACAGACCTGGGGGACGCCAAATCGATGCGAAACTTGGATGCAAATTTAGATATGAAGAATGAACATGAAAGCATTCTCTCAAACTTTTATCGATTTAGTTTCAAAGTCAAAGGAGGTACGATGAGAGACAACAACAGAAGGCACCAAGTCATCATTAACGAGTATTTTTTGGAAATGATTCTGTTTGGTGACCTGCTAAAACCCTTCGGGTTCTTCACGTCTTGGGCGCCAGGAAAAGATTCCGAAGGTAAACTCTCGTCGTCCTGTATGTTTTTATGTTCCGATCTTGCTTGCGGCGGATGATCGTGATTCACTTCCTCTGAACTTTCCAAATTTTTAGGACCGAAGATCATGCCGAACAAATCTGCATATTCCATAATTGTTTGCTCATCGACTGTTTCCATGTGGGAACATGAATGATCGTGCATGTGCTTTCCAACTTCATCTTCAGACAAGGATTTCCCCACACTGCCGGTGGACCATTCTGAATCTGTCATTGCGGACACATGAGAGTCAGGGTCAGACAAGGAAAACCTTACCTCTTATTTTACTGAGACAGAAAAGCAGCCTAATTTAGGGGGAGACAGTGGCAAGAGTGAGCAAAAGGGACGAGAAGAGCAGGTGGAGGAGAGGGGGAGAGTGAGCAGTCAGCTTTCACCTACTTATTCCACACCAGCAACGACAACAATCAAGACGAAGAGCAAGGAGCAAGTAGAGGAAAAAGAGAAGGAAGAAAGAATGATAGTAGCATATGAGGAGAGTTTGGAGCATGAGATGAAAAGGCAGAGAAAGGAAGCTTTTTCGTTTGTGTTTGATAAGCTAGTAGGTAAAGCCAAGAGGAGTGCGGCAGATTTGGTGAAAGACACCTCACCAGACTTTTGTCAGAACTTGCACATTGTGTGGGCAAGACTGACCAAAAGGGTTTGGTAAGGTGAGTGAGGAGGATATGCAAGATAAGATAAATGCGATGAATGCATGGACGTTTGATGAGGGATGTGATTATGCTCCGCAGTTTGATGCGTTTGTTGCGTTAGATGAAGAGCTAAAGGCAGTAGGCCATAAAACACCCAAGAGAACAATGGAAACTATAATCACTAATGCCTTACAAAGCCCTGAGTATGCGTCAGAGGGGGTGATAAAGGATTGGGGAGGATGGATGAGCACGCTGAAGATGAATAAGAAGCAGCATGCATGGTCTTTTGAGGAATGGTAGGAGGGGTTGGAAGAAAAAGCGTTGGAAATAGACAGAAACAAAGAAAGAGAAGAAGATGAAGAAAGAAAAAGCATACGCAGGAAAAGATGCTAACAAAAGAGAGGAAGGGCAGAGAGGCGTTTGTTTTTGGTTTCACAAAGAGAGTGGATGCAAGTGGGGGGATGAGTGTCGTTTTGCTCATACAGAGGGGTCAGTCACTATGCGTAGTGTGCCTGGGGTATGCTACATGTTTGAACAGTCAGGCAGCTGTGATAGATCTAACTGTAAGTATAAACACACCACCACTACAAGAAAGGGGGAGGGAAAGGAACAGGAACGAGAAAGAAGACGTTGAAGAAAGGAGACATGAAATGTTTCAACTGTAACATGGAGGGGCATGTGTTCTCCGCATGTGAGAAGGAGTGCAGGAATGATGTGTGGGAGTGAGCACAGACTACATGAATGTGCAGAGATGAAGAAAGCGAGAGAAGAGCCAGGTGAGAAGGAAGAACAGAGAGAGATGGAAAAGAGAGCAAAAGGGGAACATGGAAAGTTAGGAAGGGGGAGTGAGTCAGACACTTCCGACACAGATGAAGAGAGGGAACATGCAACCGTCATAAGAGAGATGAAGAGATTTTCGACACGAGAGAGAGAGAGCAAGCATGGTCAAGGAGAGAGCACACATGGGTAAAGTGAAGGTAGTACAAGAGAGATTAATCTATCGTCAATGTAAGGGGCGAGTGTCAGGTGAGCAGCAATGTTTTGTGTGCACTCATGACATGGAGAGTGAGAATGTGTTGTTCTGAGAGGCAGCTTATGGTCTGTTGAGAGGGCGATTTTGCGGGCTGCATACAGATCAGGAAAGAAGAGAGTGAGAAGGAAGCACTGGTGATGGGGGAGCAAAACAAAGTTAGCACGCCCAAACCGTTAGTTGAGAAGACGCAGAAAGAGAGGGCGAAGCGCTTAAAGCGCAGGAGTAAGAAGAAGAAAGGACAGGCAGTGATCGCTAACAACAGGTCGAGCTCAGCCCAAGAGGAACGCGCCGGCCGGAACAGGCCAAAGACAATCAACGCAACCCCCGGGGGGCGAACAGCGATACCGACAGCGACAGCGATTCATGCTCGGGCTCGGAGCGAAGATCGGTGGGGTGCGCAGCGCACATGTGGTTCTACGACCCGAGCGGCGGACTCAAGCGGCGGCACGTGAGCTATGGGAAACCAGGGAGTTAAAGTTTCAAGGGATCAAGGGAGCGGGGGAGCGCGCGGTGGGCGGCGCTGCAACTGTGACTTTTACGCTCGATAATAAGTCAAATCACCTTTTGAGTGTGACTACAAAGTTAGTATTGAATTAGTGCATATATTTATAGATGATAGGGCGGCTTCTTTAATTTCTGAATAGGTTTTCTTTTTCTTTCAAGAATAGTAATTTAATAACAGGGGTTTACCAGATCTCGAGTGACCGTGCTCACCCCTTTGCCAAAGGTTAAAGAAGTGCAACTGAGTTTAAGTTTGCAGGAGTTTGAGGGTAAGGGTAAGGTAAGGGTAAAGGGTTTTGGTGTGTGCTTAGTTGCCAAGGTTTGTGCGGTATGCTCACAACGAAGGTTGTGAGACGGAAGTCCTGTTGCAAGACTAGCTGGTTCAGGTTGGTTTGGTTGTGTGGTTACGGATGTGGTTGCGTTAAAATGGAAGCGTTGGTAGTACGGTCAAAATGAAAAAATTACGAGTTGATATGGGTAAAAAGAGAAATTGCTTTTGTAAAAAGGGAAATTTTCCAGTGCACCTTAGGCGATAAATTACTGGTAGAGTGGAAATGAGTTTGACTGATTCCATTTCGTATAGTAAATTACTAATTCCTCAGTGATTTTAAATATTTTACCAACAGATGATATATGCGAGGTTAGTAGCATAAGGTAGATGGGGCCGTCACGTTATTTATAAATAGGGGGAGCAATGAACAATTTTATTAATAATAGTATTTAGTCATACCGGCAACCCAAGGACAATTACATATTTTACCTATATCACTCTATGTGTAACGGTGAATTCAAAGCTTGAGTTTGGCGGTTTGGGGTTGTGGCGCTAGGTGACGTGTCAGTATTATTCAGAATTTCTAAGTAAAGTAAAGTATATACGAACCCTCTTGTCTAAGGTTTCTGTTGCAAACAACTTGGGACAGAAAGAAAAAATTGAATTATTGTATGATGCACTTTCCAAAAGTTCATTCAAATTTTATTTTTTGAATTTTGATATTGCCGAAAATTCAGGCATTGCCATTCAAGTTCAAAAATGGCAAACCTTCAGTGACCTTGACCAGGCCAAATTTCTTGAATTTTTTAAATTAAATTTTTAAACATGCCAAATATTGAATTCCAAGTTACCTGACAGTATTGCCACTTTTTTTATCGATAGGCAGCAAAAAAGAAATTGTTATGTTCCGGCAGAGCGCGTGCCAGGTCGCGTGCCTGGCACGTGCAGTCCACCTTGACCCTCTCACAATTCGAACTTTCACTAATGCAAGAAGTGTGAATTTATGTAAAAGCATTATCAGAAATCAATACATTTTAATGAAGCCACCTGTGTGTGTCAACCCGAAAATGCAATTTATGGGTAGAAATTTCAACGTTCTTCCAATTGGGTTCGTTAGTGATGGAAGTGCACACAGACACACAGACACACACACACACATAGACAGACAGGCAGACAAAGAGACAGACAGACAGACACACACACATGTACACACACACACACACAAACACACACACACACACACACAAACACACACACACACACACACACACACACACACACACACTAGACTCATACACACACACACAAAGACAGACAGGCAGACAGACAGGCAGACAGACAGATACGCAGGCAGACAGACAGACAGACAAACAGACAGACAGCACATACAGACAGCACAGACGGACAGTCTGAGACAAGAGTCTGAGACAGACAGACAGACAGACAGACGGACAGACAGTACTAATCTGAGACAGAGAGACAGAAAGACGGACAGACAGAGAGACAGACAGATAGGCAGACATACATATTGACACACACACACACACACTCTCTCTCTCTCTCTCTCTCTCTCTCTCTCTCTCTCT
>WBZZ01000356.1:62500-67500 GCA_019918135.1 Paulinella micropora
CAAAACGTTGCAAGTTGAGAGATGTGACATAGTTGTCACTAGATTATTATATTATTATTACTATTATTATTATTATTATCAGTGGCACCGCGATAGCCCAGTGGTTAAGGTCTACCATCTGGGAACTGTCGCCAGTTCGATTCCCGTCGGGGCCAGTATTTTCAAAGGATATTTTCTTTGAAAATAATGGTCTGTCTGGAAGGCTTGGAGCTGTCTTGCGGGGGTATCAGTAGAGCCTATCGTCAAATCTTCGTACTCCTCTCGCGGGTGAGACGATGGAGGCACATGTGCAGAAATGCATTCGCCATTGACTGAGAAGCACTATCATTATTATCATTATTATCATTATTATCATTATTATTATTATTATTATTATTATTATTATTCTTATGTCCGTTGAGGATATGCCATTAGCTGCATCAGTACGCCTCAGATATAGTAAATCTGCCTTGGAGTGTTGACTGTGACATATTTGAGGGAAATCCCGATGAAAAAACCTAGTCACACTTGCTAAACAGAGTTCCAGCCCTATGGCCTCAAGGCGTTAAACTGTGACGCCAACTCATAACCCTTTGGTGGTAGATGCTGGGGAGGAGGGTCGTTGCGCGCGTAAAAGATCTTAAACTCCGTATGTGCTGGTTGATAGCCCAGGACCCAGCAGACACCAGATTGTTATGGGTGGGGTTTCCAGGCAGCTCTAGCAACCGCGCTTGGTGTATGCACTTGCACATTCGGTGACGTCTTGCAAGAGGTTGCTGGGACTGCGGAATAACCTCGGCTTAGTGCAGTCTTGCCCTCAGGAGCTACATCGGTGGCCCCGATCATCAGGCGAGAGACTGACACGGGGGGGTGGAGGACCTCGAACAAGGGTATTGGAGGCTTATGTCCGTTGAGGATATGCCATTAGCTGCATCAGTACGCCTCAGATATAGTATTATTATTATTATTATTATTATTATTATTATTATTATTATTATTATTATTATTTAGGGAGTACATAGGCCATCGGTCCTTTCCATGGGCTGATTGGTATAAAGCTCCTAGAGTAATGTTCTATGCCGTCACTTCCTTTATTCCACCGATTGGTGTGGAGACTTTCCTTATGGAATGGAGGACTGGATGCACATGGCCTTTTGGCTCAGCAATTGGCAGGAGATACACTATTATTATTATTATTATTATTATTATTATTATTATTATTATTATTATTATTATTATTATTATTGTGGCACCGCGATAGCCCAGTGGTTAAGGTCTACCATCTGGGACCTGTCGCCAGTTCGATTCCCGTTGGTGCCAGTATTTTCAAAGGATATTTTCTTTGAAAATAATGGTCTGTCTGGAAGGCTTGCAGCTGCCTTGCGGGGTGTCAGTAGAGCCTATCGTCAAATCTTCGTACTCCCCTCGCGGGTGAGACGATGGAGGCACATGTGCAGAAATGCATTCGCCATTGACTGAGAAGCAATATTATTATTATTTTTATTATTATTATTACTACTACTACTATGATTATTATTATTTCTATTATTAATATTATTATTATTATTATTATTATTATTATTATTATTATTATTATTATTATTATTATTATTATTTGATAGCCCAGTGGTCAAGTTCTACCATCTGGGCCCTGTCGCCAGTTCGATTCCCGTCGGTGCCACCAGTATTTTCATTGAACATACCGGTCCGTCTGGAAGTGTTGGAACTGCCCGTGCGGGGGTGTCATTAGAGCCTATCGTCAATTCTTCGTACTCCCCTCACGGGTGAGACGATGGAGGCGCATGTGCAGATTTGCATCAGCCATTGACAGAGAAGCACTATTATTATTATTATTATTATTATTATTATTATTATTATTATTATTATTATTATTATTATTATTATGGACACCGTGATAGCCCAGTGGTCAAGTTCTACCATCTGGGCCCTGTCGCCAGTTCGATTCCCGTCGGTGCCACCAGTATTTTCATTGAACATACCGGTCTATTTCTGGACCAGTATTTTCATTGAACATACCGGCCCGTCTGGAAGTGTTGGAACTGCCCTTGCGGGGGTGTCATTAGAGCTTATCGTCAATTCTTCGTACTCCCCTCACGGGTGAGACGATGGAGGCGCATGTGCAGAAATGCATCAGCCATTGACAGAGAAGCACTATTATTATTATTATTATTATTATTGACACGGGGGGGTGGAGGACCTCGAACAAGGGTATTGGAGGCTTATGTCCGTTGAGGATATGCCATTAGCTGCATCAGTACGCCTCAGATATAGTATTATCATTATTATTATTATTATTATTATTATTATTATTATTATTATTGGACACCGTGATAGCCCAGTGGTCAAGTTCTACCATCTGGGCCCTGTCGCCAGTTCGATTCCCGTCGGTGCCACCAGTATTTTCATTGAACATACCGGCCCGTCTGGAAGTGTTGGAACTGCCCTTGCGGGGGTGTCATTAGAGCTTATCGTCAATTCTTCGTACTCCCCTCACGGGTGAGACGATGGAGGCGCATGTGCAGAAATGCATCAGCCATTGACAGAGAAGCACTATTATTATTATTATTATTATTATTATTATTATTATTATTATTATTGTTATTATTCCCGATGAAAAAACCTAGTCACACTTGCTAAACAGAGTTCCAGCCCTATGGCCTCAAGGCGTTAAACTGTGACGCCAACTCATAACCCTTTGGTGGTAGATGCTGGGGAGGAGGGCCGTTGCGCGCGTAAAAGATCTTAAACTCCGCATATGCTGGTTGATAGCCCAGGACCCAGCAGACACCAGATTGTTATGGGTGGGGTTTCGAGGCAGCTCTAGCAACCGCGCTTGGTGTATGCACTTGCACATTCGGTGACGTCTTGCAAGAGGTTGCTGGGACTGCGGAATAACCTCGGCTTAGTGCAGTCTTGCCCTCAGGAGCTCCATCGGTGGCCCCGATCATCAGGCGAGAGACTGACACGGGGGGGTGGAGGACCTCGAACAAGGGTATTGGGGGCTTATGTCCGTTGAGGATATGCCATTAGCTGCATCAGTACGCCTCAGATATAGTAAATCTGCCTTTGAGTGTTGACTGTGACATATTTGAGGGAAATCCGGATGAAAAAACCTAGTCACACTTGCTAAACAGAGTTCCAGCCCAATGGCCTCAAGGCGTTAAACTGTGACGCCAACTCATAACCCTTTGGTGGTAGATGCTGGGGAGGAGGGTCGTTGCGCGCGTAAAAGATCTTAAACTCCGTATATGCTGGTTGATAGCCCAGGACCCAGCAGACACCAGATTGTTATGGGTGGGGTTTCGAGGCAGCTCTAGCAACCGCGCTTGGTGTATGCACTTGCACATTCGGTGACGTCTTGCAAGAGGTTGCTGGGACTGCGGAATAACCTCGGCTTAGTGCAGTCTTGCCCTCAGGAGCTACATCGGTGGCCCCGATCATCAGGCGAGAGACTGACACGGGGGGGTGGAGGACCTCGAACAAGGGTATTGGAGGCTTATGTCCGTTGAGGATATGCCATTAGCTGCATCAGTACGCCTCAGATATAGTATTATTATTATTATTATTATTATTATTATTATTATTATTATTATTATTTAGGGAGTACATAGGCCATCGGTCCTTTCCATGGGCTGATTGGTATAAAGCTCCTAGAGTAATGTTCTATGCTGTCACTTCCTTTATTCCACCGATTGGTGTGGAGACTTTCCTTATGGAATGGAGGACTGGATGCACATGGCCTTTTGGCTCAGCAATTGGCAGGAGATACACTATTATTATTATTATTATTATTATTATTATTATTATTATTATTATTATTGTGGCACCGCGATAGCCCAGTGGTTAAGGTCTACCATCTGGGACCTGTCGCCAGTTCGATTCCCGTTGGTGCCAGTATTTTCAAAGGATATTTTCTTTGAAAATAATGGTCTGTCTGGAAGGCTTGCAGCTGCCTTGCGGGGTGTCAGTAGAGCCTATCGTCAAATCTTCGTACTCCCCTCGCGGGTGAGACGATGGAGGCACATGTGCAGAAATGCATTCGCCATTGACTGAGAAGCAATATTATTATTATTATTATTATTATTATTATTACTACTACTACTATGATTATTATTATTTCTATTATTAATATTATTATTATTATTATTATTATTATTATTATTATTATTATTATTATTATTATTATTATTATTATTTGATAGCCCAGTGGTCAAGTTCTACCATCTGGGCCCTGTCGCCAGTTCGATTCCCGTCGGTGCCACCAGTATTTTCATTGAACATACCGGTCCGTCTGGAAGTGTTGGAACTGCCCGTGCGGGGGTGTCATTAGAGCCTATCGTCAATTCTTCGTACTCCCCTCACGGGTGAGACGATGGAGGCGCATGTGCAGATTTGCATCAGCCATTGACAGAGAAGCACTATTATTATTATTATTATTATTATTATTATTATTATTATTATTATTATTATTCAGCCCAATGGCCTCAAGGCGTTAAACTGTGACGCCAACTCATAACCCTTTGGTGGTAGATGCTGGGGAGGAGGGTCGTTGCGCGCGTAAAAGATCTTAAACTCCGCATATGCTGGTTGATAGCCCAGGACCCAGCAGACACCAGATTGTTATGGGTGGGGTTTCGAGGCAGCTCTAGCAACCGCGCTTGGTGTATGCACTTGCACATTCGGTGACGTCTTGCAAGAGGTTGCTGGGACTGCGGAATAACCTCGGCTTAGTGCAGTCTTGCCCTCAGGAGCTCCATCGGTGGCCCCGATCATCAGGCGAGAGACTGACACGGGGGGGTGGAGGACCTCGAACAAGGGTATTGGAGGCTTATGTCCGTTGAGGATATGCCATTAGCTGCATCAGTACGCCTCAGATATAGTAAATCTGCCTTGGAGTGTTGACTGTGACATATTTGAGGGAAATCCGGATGAAAAAACCTAGTCACACTTGCTAAACAGAGTTCCAGCCCTATGGCCTCAAGGCGTTAAACTGTGACGCC
>WBZZ01000356.1:95000-100000 GCA_019918135.1 Paulinella micropora
ATAGTAGATAGATAGATAGATAGATAGATGAGATGCCGCAAAGGAATGTAGTCCTTGCAAAGGAACGCAGTTTCACATCAAACAATAATTTGTGTACTGTGCATGTGTCCGGGATGGGAATCACGGGTAGACTGTGTTCTGGAAAAAGAAGAGGAAGGACGTTGAAGAAAAAGGCAATCTAGGAATGGAGAGTGGGAGGATAAGGAAGAAGAGAAAGAAAAGGAAGCCGTTAGTCCAAGTGTTTTGAGCACCGTAAGCTTGCGCAAGCTACAATGATGACATTGTCTGAGGCCTAAACCCCCGCAGGGACCTAGCCCGGGCTATGCAACACTGGACGGCTATGATGGAATGCAGTCACCAATACGGACTAGAGGAAGATTAGTCCAATTTTTGACTGCACAGGAGCGATAAATCGCAAAAGAGCAACGAGCTACGCAGGAGGATAGCTTGAAGCAAAGGGATTTGGATTGGGGATGGGAAAAACCCAAGGCGCGGAAACATCGATGAACAGAGAACGATACCATGCCGCGAGCCCCGCATTCGATTGGTCGAAGGTGGCAGGTAGATAGATAGATAGATAGATAGATAGACATACACAGAGAGACCTCCTCTGAATCATCCTCTCCCAACAGATGTCCCAGTGGTATGGATAGATAGATAGATAGATAGATAGATAGATAGATAGATAGACATACACAGAGAGACCTCCTCTGAATCATCCTCTCCCAACAGATGTCCCAGATAGATAGATAGATAGATAGATAGATAGATAGATAGATAGATAGAAAGATAGATAGACAGGTAGACATTCACACAGAGAGACCTCCTCTGAATCATCCTCTCCCAACAGATGTCCTAGAGGTCTTACGTCATCCAACTCACTATCCTCCTACATACATACATACATACATACATACATACATGCATACATGCATACATGCATGCATGCATGCATGCATGCATGCATATATACACACATACATACATACATACATACATACATACATACATATACATACATATACATACATACATACATACATACATACATACATACATGCATACATACATACATACATACATACATACACATACATACACCCATACATACATACATACATACATACATACATACATACATACATAACATACATACATACATATACATACATATACATACATATACATACATACATACATACATACATACATACTAAGATATTGCCTGCGCCATCCTAACCCTGTATATTGTTGTTGTCGTTGCTGTAATAATAATAATAATAATAATAATAATAATAATAATAATAATAATAATAATAATAATAATAGTAATACTAATACTAATAATAATAATAATAATAATAATGATAATAATAATAATAATAGTAGTAATAGTAATGAAAATAATAATAATAATAATAATAATAATAATAATAACAATAATAATAATAATAATAATAATAACAATAATAATAATAATAGTGTATCTCCTGCCAATTGCTGAGCCAAAAGGCCATGTGCATCCAGTCCTCCATTCCATAAGGAAAGTCTCCACACCAATCGGTGGAATAAAGGAAGTGACGGCATAGAACATTACTCTAGGAGCTTTATACCAATCAGCCCATGGAAAGGACCGATGGCCTATGTACTCCCTAATAATAATAATAATAATAATAATAATAATAATAATAATAATAATACTATATCTGAGGCGTACTGATGCAGCTAATGGCATATCCTCAACGGACATAAGCCTCCAATACCCTTGTTCGAGGTCCTCCACCCCCCCGTGTCAGTCTCTCGCCTGATGATCGGGGCCACCGATGTAGCTCCTGAGGGCAAGACTGCACTAAGCCGAGGTTATTCCGCAGTCCCAGCAACCTCTTGCAAGACGTCACCGAATGTGCAAGTGCATACACCAAGCGCGGTTGCTAGAGCTGCCTCGAAACCCCACCCATAACAATCTGGTGTCTGCTGGGTCCTGGGCTATCAACCAGCATATGCGGAGTTTAAGATCTTTTACGCGCGCAACGACCCTCCTCCCCAGCATCTACCACCAAAGGGTTATGAGTTGGCGTCACAGTTTAACGCCTTGAGGCCATTGGGCTGGAACTCTGTTTAGCAAGTGTGACTAGGTTTTTTCATCGGGATTTCCCTCAAATATGTCACAGTCAACACTCCAAGGCAGATTTACTATATCTGAGGCGTACTGATGCAGCTAATGGCATATCCTCAACGGACATAAGCCTCCAATACCCTTGTTCGAGGTCCTCCACCCCCCCGTGTCAGTCTCTCGCCTGATGATCGGGGCCACCGATGGAGCTCCTGAGGGCAAGACTGCACTAAGCCGAGGTTATTCCGCAGTCCCAGCAACCTCTTGCAAGACGTCACCGAATGTGCAAGTGCATACACCAAGCGCGGTTGCTAGAGCTGCCTCGAAACCCCACCCATAACAATCTGGTGTCTGCTGGGTCCTGGGCTATCAACCAGCATATGCGGAGTTTAAGATCTTTTACGCGCGCAACGACCCTCCTCCCCAGCATCTGCCACCAAAGGGTTATGAGTTGGCGTCACAGTTTAACGCCTTGAGGCCATTGGGCTGGAACTCTGTTTAGCAAGTGTGACAAGGTTTTTTCATCGGGATTTCCCTCAAATATGTCACAGTCAACACTCCAAGGCAGATTTAAACTATATCTGAGGCGTACTGATGCAGCTAATGGCATATCCTCAACGGACATAAGCCTCCAATACCCTTGTTCGAGGTCCTCCACCCCCCCGTGTCAGTCTCTCGCCTGATGATCGGGGCCACCGATGGAGCTCCTGAGGGCAAGACTGCACTAAGCCGAGGTTATTCCGCAGTCCCAGCAACCTCTTGCAAGACGTCACCGAATGTGCAAGTGCATACACCAAGCGCGGTTGCTAGAGCTGCCTCGAAACCCCACCCATAACAATCTGGTGTCTGCTGGGTCCTGGGCTATCAACCAGCATATGCGGAGTTTAAGATCTTTTACGCGCGCAACGACCCTCCTCCCCAGCATCTGCCACCAAAGGGTTATGAGTTGGCGTCACAGTTTAACGCCTTGAGGCCATTGGGCTGGAACTCTGTTTAGCAAGTGTGACTAGGTTTTTTCATCGGGATTTCCCTCAAATATGTCACAGTCAACACTCCAAGGCAGATTTACTATATCTGAGGCGTACTGATGCAGCTAATGGCATATCCTCAACGGACATAAGCCTCCAATACCCTTGTTCGAGGTCCTCCACCCCCCCGTGTCAGTCTCTCGCCTGATGATCGGGGCCACCGATGGAGCTCCTGAGGGCAAGACTGCACTAAGCCGAGGTTATTCCGCAGTCCCAGCAACCTCTTGCAAGACGTCACCGAATGTGCAAGTGCATACACCAAGCGCGGTTGCTAGAGCTGCCTCGAAACCCCACCCATAACAATCTGGTGTCTGCTGGGTCCTGGGCTATCAACCAGCATATGCGGAGTTAATAATAATAAGAATATTAATAATAATAATAATAATAGCTAGGGGCTGCGCCAACACCTGAAAGGATGTACCGGTGCGCAAAGCGCACCAAACCCCGCCAGCCCCACCTCTTATCACTTTTTGGAGGGCCCCCGGGACTCCCCCCCCCCCCCCCCCCCCTCCCGCCCGCTTTCCCTTCGACAGGCTACGTTGAATTGCCGGGGGTGCCGCAAAGGGCGTCTGGTGGCAAAAAACCTCGATTTTCAGGTGTGGGTGCCACCCGCGACCAGAACGGGTACGTACAATCGCAGGGCTCCCCCGGACCCCCTTTCCCTTCGACAGGGTACGTTGAATTGCCGGCCGCAAAGGTCGCCTGGTGGCAAAAAACCTCCATTTTCAGGTGTGGGTGCCACCCGCGACCAGAACGGGTACGTAACATCGCAGGGCTTGGGATCCCGGGGGGAGGGCCCCCCGGACCCACCCTGCCCCGTCGACAGAGTACGTTCAATTGCTGGAGGCACCGGCAAGTACTGCCAAAAAACAAGGAATTTTGGCATTCGGGACACTCCCCTAACGCAAATATTTGCGTGAATTCCAAAAAAACTAACCAGCATCAAGATCAAATCTGAGTCTAACCACCCTGCCAATATGAGCTCCCAACTCCTCCTGGTTCGCACAAACCATGATTTATTCCGATGGGGGGTGCAAAAAAAGGCAAAAAAAACAAGGATTTTGGCATTCAGGACACTCCCCTACGCAAATGTTTGTGTGAATTCCAAAGAAATTATATCAGCATTAACATCGAGTCTATGGCTAGCCACCCTGTCAATATGAGCTCCCAACTCCTCCTGGTTCACACAAACCATGATTTATTCCGATTGGGGTACGAAAAAAAACAAGGATTTTGGCATTCAGGACACTGCCCTAACGCAAATATTTGCGTGAATTCAGAAAAAATCATATCATCATCAAGATCGAGTCTGGGGCTAACCACCCTGCAAATATGAGCTCCCAACTCCTCCTCGTTCCCGCAAACCATGATTTACTCCGACATGGGTGCCGAAATGGGGTGGGCGGGGGGTACACAATTTTCATTCCCCCCCCCCCCCCCCCCCCCGGGAACCCCCCACCCCCTTCACCAACACCTTTCAGGGATGATGATGATGATGATAATAATAATAATAATAATAATAATAATAATAATAATAATAATAATAGAGGCACATGTCCAGGATCTGGATCTGATGCCATAGTCTGACGACGCCTATTATTAGTATTATTAATATTATTATTATTATTATTATTATCATTATTATTATTATTATTATTATTATTATTATTATTATTATTATTCTAGTCACACTTGCTAAACAGAGTTCCAGCCCAATGGCCTCAAGGCGTTAAACTGTGACGCCAACTCATAACCCTTTGGTGGTAGATGCTGGGGAGGAGGGTCGTTGCGCGCGTAAAAGATCTTAAACTCCGCATATGCTGGTTGATAGCCCAGGACCCAGCAGACACCAGATTGTT
>WBZZ01000356.1:120000-122500 GCA_019918135.1 Paulinella micropora
TGGGTAAAGTATTAACCCGATGCCCAGCTAAGCCGTGATGTTTGCACGGAAGGGACTGATACAGGAGATACCAAACCTCCCTAGTACCAGGCGGGGCCAGGGCTCGTTCCATAAGCGCCCCTTGCAGAACGAGTTCCCACCTCCATTACAGAGGACCCAGTAAGCAGATGGAGAGACTGTTACACAGTCTAGTATAAACCGACAGAGCACTGTGGGTTTTATTCCGGGCTCAACAAGCGAGAAAGGGCACCCTGAGAGAACAGGATTGTGCTTCCCGTCGCTATTTCGGCATGTGACTTATAGGCGTATGGCTAGGCACACATAAGGCACCCCACCACGGGCCCAGCACACCCACGCCATCCCCTAATTCTCTGTCTGTCGACAGATGGCACCCATTTAAAAAAACCAAGCCCAAGGGAGGGTCAGTGACACCTCAAGTGGCCTTGGTTCACTCCGTGGAGTAAGTGATGAGATCAACTGATTAGATATCGACTAATGTCAGAAAAAAGGAGCTTCTGATTTCGTCAACCAAGGAAGTCTGTGGGTAAAGTATTAACCCGATGCCCAATTAAGCCGTGATGTTTGCACGGAAGGGACTGATACAGGCGATACCAAACCTCCCTAGTACCAGGCGGGGCCAGGGCTCGTTCCATAAGCGCCCCTTGCAGAACGAGCTCCCACCTCCATTACAGAGGACCCAGTAAGCAGATGGAAGATAGATAGATAGATAGATAGATAGGGATGGATGGATAGATAGATGGATAGATAGATAGATAGATGGATAGATAGGGATGGATAGATAGATAGATAGATCGATAGATAGATAGATAGAGAGATAGATAGAGAGATAGATAGATAAATAGATAGACAGATAGATAGATAGATAGATAAATAGATAGATAGATAGATAGACCGTTTCCTGCATGAGTCATATGTAGGCCGGTTCGATAGATAGATAGATAGATAGATAGATAGATAGATAGACCGTTTCCTGTGTGTGTCATATGTAGGCCGGTTCGATAGATAGATAGATAGATAGATAGATAGATAGATAGATAGATAGATAGATAGATAGACGGTTTCCTGCATGAGTTATATGTAGGCGGGTTCGATAGATAGATAGATAGATAGATAGATAGATAGATAGATAAATAGATAAAGATAGATAGATAGATAGATAGATAGACCGTTTCCTGCATGCGTCATATGTAGGCCAGTGAGATAGATAGATAGATAGATAGATAGATAGATAAATAGATAGATAGATAGATATATAGATGGATAGATAGATAGATAGATAGATAGATAGATAGATAAACCGTTTCCTGCATGAGTCATATGTAAGCCGGTTCGATAGATAGATAGAAAGATAGATAGATAGATAGATAGATAGATAGATAGATAGACCGTTTCCTGCATGCGTCATATGTACGCCAGTTAGATAGATAGATAGATAGATAGACAGATAGATAGATAGATGGATAGATGGGTAGATAGATAGATAGATAGATAGATAGATAGACCGCTTCCTGCATGAGTCATATGCAGGCCGGTTCGATAGATAGATAGATAGATAGATAGATAGATAGATAGATAGATAGATAGATAGATAGATGAAATATCGACTAATGTCAGAAAAAAGGAGCTTCTGATTTCGTCAACCAAGGAAGTCGGTGGGTAAAGTATTAACCCGATGCCCAGCTAAGCCGTGATGTTTGCACGGAAGGGACTGATACAGGCAATACCAAATCTCCCTAGTACCAGGCGGGGCCAGGGCTCGTTCCATAAGCGCCCCTTGCAGAACGAGTTCCCACCTCCATTACAGAGGACCCAGTAAGCAGATGGAGTTTCGAGACTGTTCGACAGTCTAGTATAAACCGACAGAGCACTGCGAGTTTTATTCCGGGCTCAACAAGCGAGAAAGGGCACCCTGAGGGAGCAGGATTGTGCTTCCCGTCGCTATTTCGGCATGTGACTTATAGGCGTATGGCTAGGCACACATAAGGCACCCCACCACGGGCCCAGCACACCCACACCATCCCCTAATTCTCTGTCTGTAGACAGATGGCACCCATTTAAAAAAACCAAGCCCAAGGGAGGGTCAGTGACACCTCAAGTGGCCTTGGTTCACTCCGTGGAGTAAGTGATGAGATCAACTGATGAAATATCGACTAATGTCAGAAAAAAGGAGCTTCTGATTTCGTCAGATAGATAGATAGAAAGATAGATAGATAGATAAATAGATAAATAGATAGATAGATAGATAGATAGATAGATAGATAGATATATAGATAGATAGATAGATAGACCATTTTCTGCATGAGTCATATGTAGACCAGTTCGATAGATAGATAGATAGATAGATAGATAGATAGATAGATAGATAGATAAACCGTTTCCTGCATGGTCATATGTAGTCCGATTCGATAGATAGATAGATAGATAGATAGATAGATAGATAGATAGATAGATAGATAAATAGATAGATAGATGAAATATC